>PVKC010037448.1:0-12981 GCA_004027635.1 Crocidura indochinensis
TTAGCAGACACTCTGGTTGAGGGTATAAGTGGGAACACTGTGTATATAAAAAATGCTTTCATAAAAAGCATTATTAATCATGGTTCCACAGATAAAATATAAACATATATATATATATGAACAGAGGGTATCTTATATCACAAGGAGAAGGATTTATTCTGAGTAAAAGGGTGAAATCCCTAAAGAAAATGTTCATTGGTACACATATGCCTAGATAATCCTTTGAAACTATTATAATTTTAAACTATTATAATTTATCTTTATTTTAAATTTTGCAGTGGCAAGGATAAAACCCAAGACCTCATAACATATAAGATATGAGTTAACAATTTACAATTCAGGAGAGGCATCTGTATTTCTATGTTCATTGTAGCACTATTCACAATAGCCAAAATCTGGAAACTATCCAAATGTCACCAAGTATAAATGATTCAGATAAAGAGACTATATACACAATGGAATATTACTCAGTCATAAGAAAAGATGAAGTTATGCAATTTACTGCTATGTGGATGGATATGAAGAGAAACATATTGAATGAAGTTAATCAGAAACTAAATTCATTAGACTCAGAATTTTTTTCTCATGCATAGGAGATAAACTCCATGGGGGGGGGAATATCAAATACCCAAAAGCAATAAAAATAAAGCACATGAGAACTGGTCTTCAGTGGAAAGGAAGCTTACCACTAAGATTGGGTGCCCCCAACCAATAAGTTAGGGAAGGGAACACTAGGTCACTGGAGGAGTGACAGCATTGTGATGCAATGGTCACTGGTGAAGGTTGGAACATTATACATCTGAAACTCAATCATGAATTTATGTAATTTAGTAATTCAAAGTGATTCAATAGAATAAAATGAAAACACCAACCAAACAACAAAGATATGCTCTACCACTGAACTACATCCTTGTACCCTGAACTCTTTTTCGTTTTTATTTATTTATTTATTTATTTATTTTTTTTTTTTTTTTGGCTTTTGGGCCACACCCGGTGACGCTCAGGGGTTACTCCTGGCTGTTTGTTCAGAAGTCGCTCCTGGCAGGCACGGGGGACCATATGGGGAACCGGGGGATCGAACCGTGGTCCATCCTAGGTTAGCACAGGCACCTTATCTCCAGCGCCACCGCCCGGCCCCTATTTTTTTTTTTTTTTTTGGAGTCGTAAATGATGATGCTCAGGGCTTACTCCTATGTTTCTGCACTCAACAATCACTCTTGGTGGAGATCAAGAGACTACAGGTGGTACTGGGTTTGAACCTGGATGAGCTGAGTGCACGGCAATCTGCTCTCTCCAGCTCCAAACCCTGGATTTAATTTAAAATACTGTACATCCCTAAGCAATGACAACAATTTCTTGCTAGTTCCACAGAGACTGAGGATAGTTCCCCAGACTGTTTCTCAATACAATTTGATGAGGCCTATTCTGGACATATTCAGAAAAGCCCCCCTGACTCTTTTGAGTAGGCTGATTTCATTTTGAAAAAAGGCGTAGGCAATTCATTTTGTGAGACTTGTGGATTACTATTATATTTGTATTAAACTAAAAATATCTGTTATTAGTCCACTTCTGTTCTCAGAGTCACACAATATCCATGGCACAACGTACATCAGGTTATCTTTCATCAGATTTTATTTTGAAAGCTCACCATCATCCCAATAACTATGGTAATATTTTTATTTTGGTTTGGGTGCCATTCTTGGCTGTTCTTAGGGATTACTCTTGGTTCTGTGCTCATTCCTAGTAGCACTCAGGGGACAATATGGGGTGCCAGGGATAGAGCTGGGATTAGCAGCTTGCAAGGCCAACACCATAACCCTCTCTCCAGCAAAATATAATTTAGAATCATTCAGTAGACATTAAATATTAGGTAACCTTCACTTCTATAATGTTTTGAAAAATAAAAAGATTTATATAAACCAACTGAGCTGCTAAATTTGGGCAAGTTTTGTCCTCTTTATTCCATTGTTCCTCTGGTTTTTGTTATTTAATATCTGACTACTTTCTATTTCTTGGCTTGGCAAAATAAACCAGTCTTAGCTACAGTCAAATTATAAACAGGAGTGTCATCATCAAGGGAGGGACAGAAATTCCTAGGATTACAGAATTAATTTATTGAGAAAAATCACAGAATATGTCATCTTATATTGGGATAAATGTGACCTTGGCTATACCAGTAATCTGTGTCATTCCAGAAAGAATGCATCAAAGAGAAATCAAACTTCTAACATTTTATTGTGTCCAAGTTATATCTTTATTTTCTAGGAGAGTTATTTGCTTTGTCTTGGCAAATGGTGAACACTGAAGAGAAAGGTATGTGCCATCACATACAGTGTGTTCAACTTTGTTAAAAGCTGACCTCTGCGATCCTTTTCTTGCTCTTTGAAAAAAATGGCTTATAATACCATCTGCCTCACTATATTATCATCAGAGTTCAGTGGGCTGGCAGGTGGAAAGAATTTATTCAGTACAGAGCTGGAACATTTCTTAAAGAATACTAGGAAATGGGGCTGGATAGTACAATAAGTATAGTAAGTACATCTTGCACACTACTGACTTGGGTTCTATCCCTGAGACCCCATATGGTTTCTGAGCACTGCCAAGAGTGATTCTGAATGCAGAGCCAATAATTTCTGAACACTCAGTATTACTGGGCATACCCCCCCAAAAAAAGAAATATTGGAGATGATGTTACATATGCACATGCATGCACAAACTTGCAGTCACACATACATCTACACACTCCCACACACAGCATTCCTCCCAGAAGCTATTGTTAGCATTTGCCATTAACTCCTTTATATATATAATTTATATATATATATTTACATATATATATATATATATATATTCTATGGTTCCCTGACCTGACCTGTTTTCCCTTTTATGTATCCAGGCTAAAATAAAGCAAAGAATGTGTGATAATTTTAACAAGCTCTTTCTACAGCATATAAAGTATGCGTTAGGATATGTTAACTATTAAAATTTTCATTTTTACTTGTGAAAGATCCCTCAGTTATACTTGAAGGTCCTTTGGGATGGCATAAGCAAAAATGCTGGGTCCTTCCAGGAGAGCCCAGGCCAGGAGCAGAGTGTGGAAGTGGAGGAAGAGGTGGTGAGCTTCATTAGTTGCTAAGAGAGAAATAAGAGAGCAGATTTCAATTGATAAGGAGCAAGTGTACATTTTCTCTTTTTTTTCATGTTCTTTTTAATATTTTATTTAAACACCTTGATTATTACATAGACGATTTTATTTGGGTTTCAGTCATGTAAATAACACCACCCATCACCAGTGCAACGTTCCCATCACCATTGTCCCAAATCTCCCTCCTCCCCACCCAACCCACGCCTGTACTATAGACAAACTCTCCATTTCCCTCATACATTCTCATTATTAAGACAGTTCAAAATGTAGTTATTTCTCTAACTGAAATATTCACTCTTTGTGGTGAGTTTCCTGAGGTGAGCTGGAACTTCCAGTTCTTTTCTCTTTTATGTCTAAAAATTATTGTTGCAAGAATGTCTTTCAATTTTCTTAAAACCCATAGATGAGTGATACCATCCTGCGTTTTTCTCTCTCTCTCTGACTTATTTCACTCAGCATAATAGATTCCATGTACATCCATGTATATGAAAATTTCATGACTTCATCTCTCCTGACAGCTGCATAGTATTCCATTGTGTATATGTACCACGGTTTCTTTAGCCATTCCTCCGTTGAAGGGCATCTAGATTGTTTCCAGAGTCTTGCTATGGTAAATAGTGCTGCAATGAATATAAGTGTAAGGAAGGGATTTTTGCATTGTATTTTTGTGTTCCTAGGGTATATTCCTAGGAGTGGTATAGCTGGGTCATATGGGAGCTCGATTTCCAGTTTCTGGAGGAATCTCCATATCGCTTTCCATAAAGGTTTAACTACACGGCATTCCCACCAGCAGTGGATAAGAGTTCCTTTCTCTCCACATCCCCGCCAACACTGTTTGTTCTTGTTCTTTGTGATGTGTGCCATTCTCTGTGGTGTGAGGTGGTACCTCATAGATGTTTTGATTTGCATCTTCCTGGTGATTAGTGATGTGGAGAATTTTTTCATGTGTATTTTTGCCATTCGTATTTCTTCTTTGTCAAAGTTTCTGTCCATTTCCTCTCCCCATTTTTTGATGGGATTAGATGTTTTTTGCTTGTAAAGTTCTGTCAGTGCCTTGTACATTTTGGAGATTAGCCCCTTATCTGATGGGTATTGGGTGAATAGTTTCTCCCACTCCGTGGGTGGCCCTTGCATCCTGGGCGCTATTTCCTTTGAGGTGCAGAAGCTTCTCAGTTTAATATATTCCCATCTGTTAATATCTGCTTTCACCTGCTTGGAGAGTGCATTTTCCTCCTTGAATATGCCTGTAGTCTCAATGTCCTGGAGTGTTTTGCCTACGTGTGGTTCTATATATCTTATGGTTTCAGGTCTGATATCAAGGTCTTTCATCCATTTGGATTTTTACCTTCGTACATGATGTTAGCTGGGGGTCTAAGTTCAATTTTTTGCAGGTGGCTAGCCAGTTGTGCCAACACCACTTGTTGAAGAGGCTTTCTTTGCTTCATTTAGGATTTCTTGCTCCTTTATCAAAAATTACGTGGCTGTATGTCTGGGGAACACTTTCTGAGTATTCAAGCCTATTCCACTGATCTGAGGGCCTGTCCTTATTCCAATACCATGCTGCTTTGATAACTATTGCTTTGCAGTAAACTTTGAGATTGGGGAAAGTAATTCCTCCCATGTTCTTTTTCCCAATGATTGCTTTAGCTATTCTAGGGTGTTTATTGTTCCAAATGAATTTCAAAAGTGCCTGATCCACTTCTTTGAAGAATGTCGTGGGGATGCTTAGAGGGATCACATTAAATCTGTATAATGCCTTGGGTAGTATTGCCACTTTGATGATGTTAATCCTGCCCATCCATGAGCAGGGTATGTGTTTCCATTTCCGCGTGTCCTCTCTTATTTCCTGGAGCAGAGTTTTATAGTTTTCTTTGTATAGGTCCTTCACATTTTTAATCAAGTTGATTCCAAGATATTTGAGTTTGTGTGGCACTATTGTGAATGGGGTTGTTTTTTTAATGTCCATTTCTTCCTTATTACTATTGGTGTATAGAAAGGCCATTGATTTCTGTGTGTTGATTTTGTAGCCTGCCACCTTGCTATATGAGTCTATTGTTTCTAGGAGCTTTTTGGTAGAGTCTTTAGGGTTTTCTAAGTAGAGTATCATGTCATCTGCAAAAAGTGAGAGCTTGACTTGTTCCTTTCCTATCTGGATTCCCTTGATATCTTTTTCTTGCCTAATCGCTATAGCGAGTACTTCCAGTGCTATATTGAATAGGAGTGGTGAGAGAGGACAGCCTTGTCTTGTACCAGAATTTAGAGGGAAGGCATTTAGTTTTTCTCCATTGAGGATAATATTTGCCACTGGCATGTGGTAGATGGCCTTAACTATATTGAGAAAGGTTCCTTCCATTCCCATCTTGCTGAGAGCTTTGATCAAGAATGGGTGTTGAACCTTATCAAATACTTTCTCTGCATCTATTGATATGATCATATGGTTTTTATTTTTCTTGTTGTTGATGTTGTGTATTATGTTGATAGATTTACGGATGTTAAACCAGCCTTGCATTCCTGGGATGAAACCTACTTGATCATAGTGAATGATCTTCTTAATGAGGCATTGTATTCTATTTGCCAGAATTTTGTTGAGGATCTTTGCATCTGCATTCATCAGCGATATTGGTCTGTAATTTTCTTTTTTTTGTTGCATCTCTGTCTGGTTTAGGTATCAAGGTGATGTTGGCTTTATAAAAAGTATTTGGAAGCGTTTCCATTTTTTCGATTTCATGAAAAAGTCTTGCTAGGATTGGTAGTAGTTCCTCTTGGAAAGTTTGAAAGAATTCATTTGTGAATCCATCTGGGCCTGGGCTTTTGTTTTTGGGCAGAATTTTGATTACCTTTTTAATTTCATCAATAGTGATGGGAGTGTTTAGATATGCTACATCATCGTCCTTCAACCGTGGAGGATTATAAGAGTCCAAGAATTTATCCATTTCTTCCAGGTTTTCATTTTTAGTTGCGTAGAGGTTTTCAAAGTAGTTTCTGATTACCCTTTGAATCTCTGCCATATCAGTAGTGATCTCTCCTTTTTCATTCCTGATACGAGTTATCAAGTTTCTCTCTCTCTCTCTTTCTTTGTTAGTTTTGCCAGTGGTCTATCAATCTTGTTTATTTTTTCAAAGAACCAACTTCTGCTTTCATTGATCTTTCAGATTGTTTTTTGGGTTTCCACTTCATTGATTTCTGCTCTCAGCTTTGTTATTTCCTTCTGCCTCCCTATTTTGGATCCTTTTGTTCAGCACTTTGTAGTTCTATGAGCTGCGTCATTAAGCTACTCAGGTAAGCCCCTTCTTCCTTCCTGATGTGTGCTTGCAAAGCTATAAATTTTCCACTCAGTACTGCTTTTGCTGTGTCCCATAGGTTCAGATAGTTTGTGTCTTCATTATCATTTGTTTCCAGGAATCTTTTGATTTCCTCTTTGATTTCATCTCGGACCCACTGGTTATTCAGTATGAGACTGTTTAACTTCCAGGTGTTAAAGTTTTTCTTCTGTGTTCCTTTGGAGTTCACAAATAATTTCAGAGCCTTGTGGTCTGTAAAGGTAGCCTGCAAGATTTCTATAACATATTATGCAGATATGTTTTATGCGCCAACATGTAGTCTATCCTGGAGAATGTCCCATGTACATTGGAGAAGAATGTGTATCCAGATTTTTGGGGATAAACTGTCCTATATATATCCAGTAGGCCTCTTTCTTCCATTTCTCTCTTCAGGTCCAGTATATTCTTGTTGGGTTTCAGTCTGGTTGACCTATCCAGTGGTGACAAAGCTGTTTTGAGGTCTCCCACAATTATTGTGTTATTATTGATGTTATTCTTCAGCTTTGCCAACAATTGTATTAATTATTTTGCTGGATCCTCATTCGGTGCATATATGTTTAGAAGAGTGATTTCTTCCTGCTCTACATACCCCTTGATTAATATATAATGTCCATCTTTGTCTCTTACAACCTTTCTGAGTATAAAGTTAACATTATCTGATATTAGTATGGCCACTCCAGCTTTTTTTATGAGTTTTGTTCACTTGGATAATTTTCCTCCAGCCTTTTATTTTGAGTCTATGTTTGTTCTGACTATTCACGTGCGTTTCTTGTAGACAGTAGAAAGTTGGATTGAGTTTTTTGATCCATTTAGCCACTCTGTGTCTCTTAACTGGTGCATTTAGTCCATTGACATTGAAAGAGAGAATTGTCCTGGGGTTTGCTGACATTTTTATATCGAAGTTTGGTGTGTCTTTTGGTTAGTCTTGTCTTAAATTAGGTCTTTCAGCTTTTTTCTTAAGTGTGGTTTTGAATCTATAAAGTTTCTGAGCTGTTTTCTGTCTGTGAAACCGTGTATTTTACCATCAAACCAGAAAGTGAGTTTTGCTGGGTACAGTATTATAGGTGAAGTATTCATTTCATTCAGTCTTGTCATAATATCCCACCACTGCTTTCTGGCCTTGAGTGTTTCTGGTGACAGGTCTGCTGTGAATCTCAAAGATGCTCCCTTGAATGTAATTTCCTTTTTTGATCTTGTTGTTTGCAGAATTATGTCTCTATCTGTGGGATTCGACATTTTGACTAGGATGTGTCTTGGGGCATTTTTTCTCGGGTTTCTTTTGGTTGGTACTCTTTGGGCATGCAGGATTTGGTCACATACATTCTTTAGCTCCGGAAGTTTCTCTTTAATGATATTCTTGATCATTGATTCTTCCTGGAAATTTTCTTCCTGTGTCTCTGGGACTCCAATAATTCTTAAGTTGTTTCTGTTGATCTTATCATAGACTTCTATTTTCATCTGTTCCCATTCTTTGACTATATTTTCCATTGTCTGTTCATTTGTTTTAAGTTTTTTTCCAATCTCTCCCGCTGTATGGAGTTGTTATTTATCTCATCTTCCCCAGCACTAATTCTAATCTCAGCTTCTTCTATCCTGGTGTTGAGCTTATCCATTTTGTCATTCCATTCATTTACTTAGTTTTTCAGGCCTGCTAGTTGACATGTTATTGCAGTTTGGAGTGTTGTGATTTCTGTCATCATATTTTCTTGGTACTTATTAGTGTTCTGTTCAACTCAATCCATGGCTTCTTTGAGTTCTTTGAGCATCTTCCATATTGCTTTTCTAAAGTCCTTTTCTGAGAGATTCATTAGTTCGTTGGTCTTTATCTGGTCATCCAAATTGTCATCTTTGTTCTTTATGTCTGATGCTGGCCTGCGTTGTTTCCCTATTGTCACACTTGTATTGTGGGTTTTTCTACGTGTTGTGGTGGTATTCATTGGGTAAGTGATGTACACTGCCACACTCCTCTGACTCTGCCCTTTCTTGGTGGGTCGATTTGCCCGCAGGAACGCTGATGAAATCCACTCTAAGACACGGCATGAATGCTGAGATAGGCAGCTGGAAACCGCATCACCCAAGATGGCCTCTGCGCCCCTCTGTGTCCCAGCACAAAGCAGCAGGGATCAGTGTGCGTATGTCTCCACCCGCCTCTGAAACAGGCAGCCTCACCCGCAGGAACGCTGATGAAATCCACTCTAAGGCAGCAGCAGGAACACTGGTGAGATCTGATCTCATGCAGCTGGAAACCGCATCACCCAAGATGGCCTCTGCACCCCTCTGAGTCCCGGCACAAAGCAGCAGGGATCAGTGTGCATATGTCTCCACCTGCCTCTGAAATAGGCAGCCTCACCTGCAGGAACGCTGATGAAATCCACTCTAAGCAGCGGCAGGAACACTGGTGAGATCGGATGTCAGGCAGCTGGAAACCGCATCACCCAAGATGGCCTCTGCGTCCCTCTGAGTCAAGTGTATATTTTCTACCCAAAAGCAAACACTGTCGATGGTGGTTGAATGTGGTCAATAGTATATGGTCACTATATGAATATGCACTACCCTGTTTTTTGGGGGGAGGGGGTCTTAAGGCAGGTCTCCTAAGTAATTCTCAAGATTCTCAGGGACCCCTCTCAGCTATTCTTAGTCAACTAATGAAGGAGATTCAATGCAAAGACCCAAAGATACAGAGCTGTTCAAGCCCATAATGCAAAGGATTACTCAACCCACACCCAGTAGTGCTCAGAAACACTCACAGCTGCTACCTAGTGATGTTCAGGGGCCATGAGGTGCTGGGATTGAAAGTCAGGGCAGTCACATGCACTCTATACTACCTCTCGTGCGCTCCCTCCCCATTTTTGCCCCTTGATATGAATTCCCTCATCACGCAGACTAGTTCAATAGTCAGGATTGAGTCCACCTTGACACGCAGACTAGTTCAATAGTCAGGATTGTGTCCACCTTGAATGGAAAGCATCAGACTTTAATCTAAGAACAACTCCTATCCAATAAGTTTTATAAATTCCAAATTACTTTTTTAATTAGATTTTGTACTTTGCAACAAGTTTTTTAAAAATGTTTCCTAAAGGTTAAGTGTGCACTTTTCCAAATAGTGGAGAGGGGGTACATCTACTTAAAACAGTATTTCCAATTGTGAATTTAAATGTTAAGATTAAAGAAACTCAATAAAGCATGACCTATTTTGTAGAGCAAAGAAATGGAATGAGTTAACCAGGGAGTTAAATTGCAGATTTATAAGACTTACCACAAAACATGGCTTTGCCCTGTTTATGGCCAAGATGAAACTTCTGCCAAACAGCAAAGGGGGAGACCTAGAGAGAGTTTGCAGATGCCAAGGGTATGCGTGTTAAAATTGACCCAAGTTGACCTGACGGAAGATATGTCCCCCTCAAGGAAGCAGCCTTCTGGAACTTTTAATAACCTTTTGTAATATCCATGCCAGGAAACCAGAAGGCCAGAGGACTGCGTGCCCCCCAACTACACCTCCCAGAAGCTGCAGAAGAATCTGCTCTAACTCATGGGGAAGGGTAGCCTACCTGGTCCTCCAGTGACCTCACCCAGTGTGGCTTCTTGTCTCCTGACTTGTTCATTAATGAAACCATTTTTCACTTCAACGTTTAGGGGGCAGATTCTTTCCGGTTGCTGAGGGAACGCAGAATGTGGAGGACAGTGCTGGGCTGTAGGCAGTGGTGGGGGCGAGGGGTGCTGAACTAGAGAACACCTGTGAGTGGGTGGGGCACCAGGAGGGCAGGTGTGCAAGCTTTGCCTCTTTGCCCCTGCAGAGAGCCAGGACTGACCCTTTGGCATGAGCCGAGATGAGTGGTTGGGACACCTTTGGGGGCTCTAGGACAGCAGGTGCACCCCAGACAGTGCTTCACCCCTGCAATAAATTCTATAATTACAGGTCACCGAGTGGGCGCCCCTTTGAAGTGAGAAACTTTCTTGTTCCTGCAGTGGATCCAATTTGGCGGAGATATCAAATGCAGATAGTAAAAAAGTTAATTAACAAATCAAAGCCTTTATCTGGAGTTTTTAGAACTGTGGCCAACAGCTTTCTTCGATCTCAAGAGTTCCAGTCAGCGGCAAAGAGAAGAAAGAAGTGCCTTTGTGGTGCACAAGATGTACAACTTCTCCTGATGATTGCTCACACAGATAAAGCCCCCATTAACCAACTGCAAGAGGAAAAGGCTTTGAGGTCTCTGTAAAGGAATTGCGATTTTGAAGACCCTTTGACACTTGGCTCTGATTAACCCTTTGTCTTCAGAGCATTGGATGATTTTCCCAATAAGCGAGGCTTTGAGATATAATGAGACTCTCTTTTGTTCATTATGTGGACAGTCAGAATAGTCAACATGAAAAACAGCCAGTTTAAACCTTCTTCAGAGCCCTGTGTGGTTCATTGCAAAGAGAAAAAAGTAAAGTTAGAGTTTTATTATTTACTTAGAGGTAATGCAGTTTTCCTTATCAGCCTTCAGAAATTCACGACATTTCTTCGTGGTTTACTTAAACTTTAGATTTTCTAAAATTATCATATGTTACATTTCTTTTTACTCTATTTAAGCACCATGATTACAAAATAGTTCATGATTGCATTTGTCATAGAATGTACACCACTCTTCACCTCTGCACTTTTCATGCCACCAAAGCCCTAATTTCCTTCCCACCCACTTCTACCTGCCCCCCTCTATCTCTATCTCTCTCCCCCTACTCCCCTCTCACCCCTTCTCTTTCTCTCCCTCCTTTCCTCCCTCTCTCTCATGCTTCTTTGATGCACTATTTTATAGTATATATTTAGTGTATATTTATATTGTATTTTGATTACACTATTTTTAATAATGCATATTGCTTTATTCTCTTTTCAGTATCCAGTTCTTGCCCAGAGAGATCAGTTCCATCATATCAGCATTCACCACTCCTTGTGGCAAGCTTCCTTCAATGGCCTTCCTTGCCCTCATCTCTATTATCTATGGATATTATTATCATACTGTCTTTTATTTTTCTTATATCCTACAAATGAATAACATTATTCTATGCCTATCCCTCTCCCTCTGACTTATTTCATTCATAATAATAATCTCCATATATATTAAGCAAACTTCATGACTTCATTTTTAACAGCTACATAATATTCCATTGATTAGATGTAACACAATTTCTTTAGTCATGCACCTGGGTAATTTCCTTTGTTTGGCTATTATAAATAGTGCTGAAATGAACATAGGAAAAAGAAGGCTTTACTACATGGAGTTTTGGGGTTCCTAGGGTATATCCCTAGGACCATAAGAAAGTTCAATTTCTAGCTATTTAAGGAATATCCACATTGTTTTTCCAAAAGGCTAGGCCAGTCTACATTTCCACCAGCAGTAAATGGGAGTCCCTTTCTCCCTGCATCCACATCACTACTGGTTGTATCTTGTTCTTTGTGATATGTGCCAGTCTCTGTGGTATGAGCTGAAGCATCTCCCTGATGATGATTTATTGATCTTATTTATTTTTTCAAAGAACTAATTTTTGCTTTTATTGATTTTTTTAGCTTGCTTTTATGGTGGGAGGCTTCCAGTTTATTAATTTATGCTCTACATTTTATTATTTTCTTTTTACATTCTTTTTTGCTGCATTATTTTGGTACTTTAAAATCCCCCCCTTAAAAAAATTTTTAAGCTCTGCCATTAAATTATTTATGTAGGCCCTTTCTTCCTTCCTGACGAATGTTTTCAAAGATACAAATTTTTCTTTTTTTTTTTCAAAGGCAACAAACTGGGAACTGGTCTGTAATCAGAAACATATCACTGTAGATGGAATGAATGGAAGTTAGGACAGGAGTGATGACCCTGGGACAATGGTGGAAGGAAACTGAGACTGATGAAGAGTGAAGTACTGTAATGGTTTTTGCCTAAAACCATGCCATTATCATTATTGTAAACTGTGGTGCCAAAAATAATTTTTAAAAGGAATTGATAAGCAATATGGTAAAAATATGTACTATGATTTCACACCATGTGGAATATAAATTCAAAAGGGTTATGTGTTAAATGTGAAAGATGCAAAATGAAATTCTAGAATCAAATACAGGATATTGTCTTTTTTTTGTCCCCAGATTCACAATACAGACCCAGTAAGGGTCTGGGTTGAGGTGTATATGGGGTGCATTTACTGTACCTCCTCTTTCTATACAGTCAGTGTAAAGAACACAGCCTGTGATAAGAATTGGGAGGCCTTATTTTTTTTCTTTTCTTTTTTTGATATTTTCTTTAACTTCTTTTTTAAACACCCCCTTCACTAATGCAACTTTCCCGCCAACAGTACCCCAAAACTCCCTCCCTCCCAACCCACCCCCACCTGTACTCCATACAGGCTTTTCAGTTCCCTCATTCTGAGGAATGTTACAAAAATGACTTATATTTTCCTTAAAACCCATAGATGAGTGAGATTATTCTGCATCTATCTCTCTCCCTCTGACTTATTTCACTCAGCATAATAGATTCCATGTACATCCATGTATAT
>PVKC010037449.1:0-12965 GCA_004027635.1 Crocidura indochinensis
CGGGATTCGAACCGATGACCTTTTGCAGGAAAGGCAAACGCCTTACCTCCATGCTATCTCCCGGGCCCCTGATCTAGTATTTTTCACCTAGTATATTTTCAAGTTGTATGGAATATATAAGTATATTAGTTATGTATATACCAAAATAAAATTTATACTTATTAATTAATGTTACCAAGAGCAATATTTCTACACCAAAATATTTTAATAAATTTTATTTTATTTTTATTATATATATATATATATGTTTTGGTTTTTGGGTCCACCCAGCAGCGCTCAGGGGTTACTCCTGGCTCTATGCTCAGAAATTGCTCCTGGTAGGCTCTGGGGACCATATAGGATGCCAGGATTCAAACCACTGACCTTCTGCATGCAAGGCAAACACCTTACCTCCATGCTATCTCTCCAGCCCATATTTTAATATTTTAAACAAGAGAATTATTATTTTTATCCTATTGTTAAACTATTCAGATAAGCACTCCATACTGTTTCTGATGTTAAATATAATCACGACTAGGTCACAGTGATTAAAATGATGTTAAAGCTATTTAATACATAACAATATAAAATTATCTATTTAATTTGAAGTATATTTTAATTATGCCAGATGTTTTTACAATTATGTGCCTGAAAAAATCCCAGAGATTTTTCTTAATTTTTAAATTTTAATTTCAGTTAAGAAAATTCTTTTCAATCATACTAGAGGGGCCTTGTAAGCAGCTGATTTAGACCAAAGGTGGTTGGTTCGAATTCCGGTGTCCCATATGGTCCCCCGTGCCTGCCAGGAGCTATTTCTGAGCAGTCAGCCAGGAGTAACTCCTGAGCATTGCTGGGTGTGGCCCAAAAAATCAACACCAACAAAAAAATTAAATCATACTAGATTCAGCACTATAAAAGCAAAGTAACAAAACTTTGTCTCCCTCTTTTGCTCCCACCATTCAGCTTTTTTGCTGAGAGAAACAAGAACGTTGGATCTTTCTAACATAGGATCTGTGCAAATTTTCCAGTATATACACATTCATAAATGTAACTAGTCACAATAAATTCCTAAAGTGATATTTAAGAAACTATTTTGTAATAGCACCACTCACTTAATCTAATTTTATATACATCTAATACTGAGAAATGGAAAATAACCTATGGTTTTAGATAGTGTAAGTTGTCACATATTTTGTAACAATTTTACTGCAGTGCTCAGTGTGGAAATATTTTGAATGATTCTATTATGTGTAAACACAAACTGAACAACTTATTTTCTGTGTTCCAGAAGTTCCCTCTACATTTTTGTTTTATGAAGTCATCCTCTAGGGGAGCTTCACAAGATTTGGATGCATTCAGCAGTAAAATACATGTTTGGATATTATAGTGATTTGCTCCATAAACTTTTATGAGACACGTCTCGATCTTTTTTGATCATTTCCTGGTACTGTTACGTTGATGAGAGGCAGGTGGGCAGCTAATTGATATAAATGTTCACTGCAAATTTAATTTACATTCTATTTCCTGTGATTTTTATTTGTTATTTACTTAGAATTCCAATTTAAATATTTTTGTGTTTTCCTCTCACCATATTTCTCTACCTTTGTAACTGCTATTAATTGTGAAAAGCATGATTTTGAATAAAGTCAAAGTTGAGTCATTATTTCTGAATAAGCCAAGAACACAATGGCCATCATATTATTTGTTTTGTGTGTTATCATTCCTACTCTATTTCAATGTTATTTATTCCATATTTCATATGTTTGCTTATTCAACCTTTTAAGGATGTTTCTAAATATTGTTCAACATCAGAATAGCTTTTACTTATAGTCATCTGATGATTCATGTAAGTTCTGATAAAATAAAAAAAAACATTGACTGGAATATAATAAATGCCAATTATTATGATGTTAGCCACAGGACTTTTTATTGCTATTTTCTGTAACTAATGAGGTATCACTGACTTACATACCCTAATAAAAATACCATGAGAAAACCTTTACTTAACCATAAATCTTGCAATTCCCCAAATACTTTCTACCACTGAAGACTTTACTTTTTTTTTTAACCTTAGAAATAACATGAACATGAACTTTGTTTACAGTGTAGTTGAGGTTTGAACATTCACTGGATTCTATTTCAAATTTATCAAAAACAATTTAGAGTACACATTATGAAATGCTCAATTCAAATAGGACTGATTTCACTGGGAGCAGAGCAAATATCTTTTAAACTTGATACATTATTGTAGAATATATTAGAAAGGTTTACTTTCTGGTTCCTACATGAAAATTTGTAGTAATATACTAGTTGAATTCATTGTGGTCATTAGTGTACTGATCAAAATGTATTATTTTATTACTATTCTTGATTATTTTATTATCCTTTTATTACTACTATAAGTAAAATAAAAATTGATTGATTAAACACAGTACCCTATACTGTAAATATTAGTATTTTCTCAACAAATGTTGTGAATTTAAAGTTTGAGTACATCATATTACAAGAGGTTTGAGCAATATTTTTGTTTATGTACAAAAATGATAAAATTAATGATCGACATTGAATTTTTGTTCCATAATCTAGAATAAGAATATTATATGAGGAATATTAACTGATGTTTAATAATTTCACACATTTATTTCTTTGTGTACAACATAAAGGTGTGTGTGTTTTTTTCTTACCAGTTAGAATATGTGATTCAACCACTAGCTAAAAATTGCACAGGGACAACAAATGAATATACATGGATTATATCATTCATATTCATAATTTGGCTCTAAAAACATCTATCCAAAGGTAAAATTTCATGGTAATACTAAGGAAACAAACAAACAGGGAAATTTTTTATAACTTAAACTAAAAAGAAAATGCCATGCATTATCAAGAATTATATACACTAAAAACTACATAGTTTTAAAAATCCTTGGTGAATACTTTTTTGAAATATTTAATATGTAGATTAGTTCAATAAATATTGAATACTGTTTTTGAAATATTTAATATGTAGATTAGTTCAATAAATATTGAACTATTGGTACTCTGGGATTACATTAGGTTTTGTGCTCAGGGGTCACTCCTAGTGGAACTTAGGAGTTCATAGGCAGTATTATGAATCAAAGCAGGGTCCATTTTATATAAGTCAAGAACTTTACCCCTCTAATATCTCTTAAACCACTAGATATAACTTGATTTTCAATTCTCTTCTGGGAAAATTATTATTAAAGTCAACCTCTGAAGTTGGATATAGTTTCAATTAAAAGGATCATAGTCGGGGCCAGAGTGGTGGCGCAAGCTATAAGGCATCTGCATGCACTAGCTTAGGATGGAACACGGTTTGATCCCCCAGTGTCCCAAATGGTCCCCCAAGCCAGGAGCGATTTCTGAGCGCGTAGTCAGGAGTAACCCCTGAGCATCGCCAGCTGTAGCCCAAAAACCAAACCAAAACAAAACACCATACTTACCAGTACCTTTGTAGTATTTTGTGCAATTACCATATTCAATATCCTCTTTTTTAATATCAAATTGAGGTAAGGCAATTTTTTCTAACTGAACAGGATCCCCAGACTGCCAGATAAATCGTAAGTCATCAGTTGTATAACCAACTATAAATAGAAATAAATAAATTAAAAGGTTAGTTTGAAAGAACTATTGATGAATCAAAAATGTTAATATTTGAAGCATTTGAGCATAGACATAGTCAAAATTTTCAAGAATTTCTTGTATGAAATTTTTCTTAAAAACAGAAAGAAGTAAATTAGGAAAAGAAATAAAATACTAACTAAATACTATCTATAATTGGCTTAAAACAATATAAAATTATCAGTATATTAAAATAATCAAAATCCTTGGGCAGTAGTTCATTTCTATCAGTATCATCATCAAGGAAGTAGCCAATTATAAGGAATATTAACTTATTAGAGTATATATTTATAATGCAAAACTACCGCAAAATGTTTGAACAAGGCAGAACTTTTAAAATATACTTCAGATTTTCTTAAAGAAGTTACATTTCCACAGGAGAGCAATAAAGCAATTCCATGAATAAGCATTATTATAGCGTCCTAAAGCATCTTTTAGCTTTGTCGTGTGGATATAGTTCAATAATCTTATAATATTTTATGGCATAAGGCAGCCTATCACTCAATTTCATAACAGGTTTTTTCTTAGGCAATACTGAAATCCATTTTGTAATATAATAAATAAAGTAGGAATGCATGGCTGGAATTTCTTCTACAAAAATATACAGATATAAACATAGTAACAGGCATACATATATACACATACAAAAACATGTACATTAACATTTTATACTCTCACGATAGCTAGAAATTAATGCATTGTGTTTAAATTTAATATACGATTCCAGTAACTTTTTTTTGGGGGGGGGCCACACCCGGTGACGCTCAGGGGTTACTCCTAGTTATTTGCTCAGAAGTCGCTCCTGGCAGGCACGCGGGACCATATGGGGAACCCGGGGATCGAACCGCGGTCTGTCCTAGGTTAGCGCAGGCACCTTATCTCCAGCGCCACCGCCTGGCCCCGAGTCCAGTAACTTTAAAGAAAATGGTCAGAAAACCACTAACTACGCAAAACCCATATAACAGGCATATGCAAGACACTTGACAAGGTTTAGTACTGCTTGACTTCATTAAAATAGGTCATACCATATAGGTATTTAAACAAAAGTTGTTTGGGTCACTGCTAATTTTCAAGTTTTATCTGCTGCATATTTGGGGGGAGATGCAGAATATGAAGCAGTGCTTGAAGAGTCAGGGGCCACTCCCAGTGTTATTCAATGGGTTATTTGGACGGCTTGATGGTAGGTTCCAAAGATGCATTATTGCTCATGCCCTATGGTGTTAGGAACCCCTTTGACCACCTCCTCAGAGCTTTGGTTCATTTTGGTCTACATTCAGTAATTCTGGGAAGGGTCATATGATGCTAGAATTTAAAAAAGGGTCCCTTAGATCTGTGATATCATCTCAGTCTTAAAAGTAAAGTTTATGGAGTCAGAGTGATAGCATAGTAAGTAGGGTGTTTGCCTTGCAGGTAGCTGACCCAGGTTTAGTTCCCCAAGCCTATCATGAGTGATTTCTGAATGTAGAGCCAGCAGTAACCCCTGAGTGCTGCTTGGTGTGGCCCAAACCTCCAAATAAAATAAAATAAAATAAAAATAAAAAGATAAATGTAAGAATTACTGAACAAATTTTATTTATTTTACTTCAACCACTAGGCCTCATATAACAACTAAAAATATGAAAACAGAACTTTTTAAAAATCCACCTTTTTAATAATATCTATTTGATATTATTTGAATATCAAATATCAATAAATATTTGAAAAATATCTATTATCTATACATGAATGGAAATTAATAGAACTTAGAGAATAGTTTTCAAGGATGTACTACATATTATGCTCTGAAGATGTATTGTTCACTCTATGAAATCTTAAACTATATTTCAAGGAAAGAAGTTATTTTTTCCTCAAGTTTTTGGTATATTATTTCAAATGATGTTGACAATTGGTGTAACATAGAAGTGTACACCTTCATATTTAAAAAGGTACAAAACGAACCATAGGACAAGAGAGGTAGTACGGAGTAAGGCACTTGCTTTGCAGTTAGCGAACCTCAGTGAACCCCTGGCACCACATATGGTGTCTCCCTGAGCACAGAACTTGATTCATATTCCGAGTAAGCTCTGAGCACTGTTTTTGTAATCAAAACACAAATAAAACAAAACCATATTGATTTTCATGCAATTGGATATAGTAACACAATAATTATAATTTCTCTAAATAAATGCTTTAGATGAATATGTCTAATATAAATCATTAGATTTGGCCATTTTTATCTGAGATATTAGCACTCTGTATTGCCTCAGTATTTTTAAATGAACTGGTTCCCACAATGGGTTCACTTGTGGGTCATTGTACATACAACTTTCCAGCTGCATCTTGCAACGTTGTGTATCCATGGGAAACAAGGTCAAGTCCAAAGGACATGAAAGAGTAATAGATAACCTGAAAGGAGAGACAGCAGTCTTAGATATCAATTGATTTATTTTCTACAATCACCAAACTTAAGAATAAATCATAAATATATAAATATTAAAGTTAAGAGTACCTCATGCTGACAAGAACATCTCCATCCCGGAATATAAAGAGAAGGATATTTTCCTGGGTGACATCATGAAAATTGGCACTCTTTTCATTTGCAAAAAATAAATCAGGTTTCCACAGACACTTGTACATTGTGGGATCCACTGTTAGTGCATCTGAGCCCCGAAAATCACTGGGGAGTTTCAACCTAGGATCATTCCATTTTTGTCTTAAAAAGATGTTAACTCTGTAGTCCTAAAAAAAAAATAATAATAATAATAATAAAGGTGTTTCTGTGTGTTTTTGTTGCTTTGGAGAAGATGCATTTAAGAAGAGAACAAAAATAGTTTATGACCAGTATCACAAATACTGTATGTATAACAGCTGCTAACTCAAACATCACCTAGAGCAATTGATTAAGTTAGTTATCAGAGAAGAATGAAAATATCATAAAAGATGGGAAATGTAAAATAATATGATTATTATGTTAAAAAAATAGAGCAAAATTTGGTTAAAGTTGATTTTCGCAAAAGCAACAAGGAAACTTTTTCTTTTGTCTTTTACTAAGCAGCAAATTACATATATAGCATGCACTATAAAAATATACTTTTGAGAAAGAATGAGAGCAATATTTTTTAATTTTAAGAATGACTTTGAGAGAAAAGTTGAGTTTGTGAGTTTGTGGTTATCTATTCTATGTGAGGGTCAACTAAATGTATGGATTCATTAATGTGTGGATTATAAATGTATTAATCATATTCATTGATTATATTATTATTATATTAATATTATTAACATCATCAATAATTATATTATTAATTATATTCATTAATGTATGGATTATAAAAGCAGATAAAAATAGTTACAAAAATTATGCAAGTTGTATACTTAATCATAATTCATTTTCAACTGTAGTAGGTAATCTGTGAATCCCTCAAAAGATGATTACTGAATTTTATTTGTACCTATCTTTAATAAATGTGGCATAAAATTAAACATTAAAGCTTTTTATATTGCATTAATTTGACACAGATTTTAAGAATAAATGAAACAAATAACATGGTTACTTTCTCAATGCATTTTATATATGGCAATTAAATTAGGTTCTTTTATTTTTTTCTATATGCAGAAAATTTCAACAAGAAAGCATAATGCAGGGCCAGAGCGATAGCACAGCAGTAGGGCGTTTGCCTTGCACATGGTTGACTCAGAACGGACTTGCATTGGATCCCCAGTGTCCCATTTGGTCCCCCAAGCCAAAAGAGATTTCTGAGCGAATAGCCAGGAATAACCCCTGAGAGTCACTGGGTGGTGGTCTCAGTCCCTCCTTCCCCCAAAAAACAAGCGAAATAAAGAAAGCATAATGCTCATAATGCTCAAGAGTGTTTATATTTACTTTATATAGCAAACTAAAAATGTAACTTTTCAAAAGATAAGTTATATTAGGATTCATCTTTATTTTTAAAAATTCAGCATTCACAAGACAGTATTATTGACAGTATTCTCACAAACTCCAAATGAAATGAATCATAACTTTAAAATCAAAACTCATAATAAAGCAAGATATATTTTATTAAATAATACCTAATATGTTTACTTTCAATTAAAATATATGCAGTTTCTGGGGCCCAGGAGATAGCATGGAGGTAAGGTTTTTGCCTTTCATGCAAAGGTCATCGGTGCGAATCCTGGTGCCCCATATGGTCCCCCATGCCTGCCAGGAGCAATTTCTGAGCATGGAGCCAGGAGTAACCCCTGAGCACTGCCGGGTGTGACCCCCCCCCAAAAAATAAAATAAAATATATGCAGTTTAAATGCACACACATTATAAAGGTATAATATAAAAATTAATGAACAGTGAATCAAGAAAATTTTAGGAAATCATCGTATTTGTCTTAAATAACATGATCTCATTTTCATATTTAGTCTATAGTAATCAGAGAAGGGAAAGGCCTATTGCAAAAAATGTACATTCAGAGAAGAGCAAAGATTTAATCTATCTACAACCTACAGAAACATTTGAATGTTTATGAAACTTTAATATATAAATTGACTTCTTTAAATCATATGCAGATTGTTTGGGAATGAAAATGTCAAATAATTAAGGATTTTATAAACTGACACTGAGCATATCTAACCACAAACAAAAAAGGAAATTAAAGAAACATTTTTCCAGTCAAATAATTATGAAAACCAAGATGGAGTAATAGACTAAAACTCAGAAAAATGATGTCATATGAATGGTACTCCATATTAACAATAGTGCAAACCAGTGTCAATAGAGGGGAAAAAGAGAGAGAGAGAGAGAGAGAGAGAGAGAGAGAGAGAGAAGTAAAATGCTTGTCCCAAAGGGGCTTGGTCAGGGTCTGAAGGAAACTGGACATTAGTGGTGAAGGGTATTGTACATTCTATGGCTGACATTCAATCATAACCAATTTTGTAACCTCAGTGCTTAGATAAAATAATAAAAAAGAAAAGAAAATTATGTCTAAATTACTACATAAACAAAAATACATATATATTCAAATTCATACTGGGTCTAATTACATCTGATCATAATTACAATATATATATAAAATAATAACTATGATTAAAAAGCCTCCCATAGAAAGGCTTCTAGAAGAATAATACAATATTGTTTCTTGACAAAAACTTTTTTCTTTTCCATAAACATAAATGCCTTCCTGTTATAAAGAAATATAATTAGGTTAACCATTTTGTAATAAGAAATAAAGATGTCACCTGAGCTAAATTATGTGGTTGATACCTCTTGGCATTACTTTGAACACTGAACGGTACTACATTTTAAATTGCTTGCTTAAAACATCCTTTAAAATATTGTTAAAGAATTAGTTTTTTAAATTGCAGGTGATATATACTATGTTATTACCATTTCTCTGTACTATTATCCAAATATCATTGAAAGCTACCTTTTTGAACCATTTTATTTAAAACAAATGTGTTAACTTATCAGAAGTTTGTATGAAAAACCATCAGAAGAAGCCATCCATGTGCCTTTATATACTTATTGTGAAAAGGTATAAATATCGACCCTTTATTTTGTTTAGAGAATATTATATAAAAATAAAAAGATGGCTTTTTAGTATGTACTTATTTTTCATGTATTAATATATTATTGTACATCATCACATATTTTTGTGTATTTATTAATCTAAACTAGATATATTAATATAAGCATATCACAAAATGACTTATTATCTCAAAGTTTTACTACAAAAATCCTGTCATTTTAAAGTATAACATCAGCAATTCAATGCAGCAATTTTTTTGTCTGGAAGCTAGGGACTGAAACCGAAATCCTATACAATGAAATTTTTCATTTACCTTATATCATGTTATGACTATCATTATATAACTGTTACATATTTAGTCTTAATTCAATCACTGTTTGCTATTTTTATTATTATAATTGAGCACCTCAAATCCTTTCCGTAAGCAGAGGTGGTAAAAAAAAAATAAGTTGAGACATTTTTGTACATTTAAAAGACTTTTTTAGCATTATATGTGTGTCGAAGACAGTAAACCCCCCCCCCACAGTGCTTGGGAAGACCGCCTATCCCACAGAAACAATCTTTACACACAACCTCCAATTAAAATTCCATGCATGTGGTCCTTATTTGGGGATCATGACTCCATGTTCAACATATATAAAAATGAAATATTGAACTTACAATGTTATGGTAACATTTTTATCCCAAAATTTTATTGCAATGGAGTAACCAGAGCTTTCTCCATATAAAGCTGACATAGCTAGAATGTAATTCTTTGATAAAATATAAAGGAGAAAATGTACAATTAATATATGAAAGACTCAATCTAAATTTCAATTTACTTAAAAATTTAATTTATTCATTTTTTTAACAACAACAATTTTTGTTGAAAAGGGGAGTTGACCCTGCCCCTGCGCTCCACCTCTAATGGTCCCTCCAGGTTCAGGCAGCATGGACTCAGACAGGGCACTTAGGTGACTGAAGATCTAACTCTGGGCACAGAATTTCATCTCCTCCATGGCCACAGGCAAAACAAACAAACAAACAAAAAAAAACCTAGGCAGGATTCAATTTCCTTTTTAATCCTGAATGCTATCTTAAATAAAAAAAATTTATCTGTATTAATCAATAGTTAAATTTAGTGTATTAGAATCAGCATGAATATAATACAATTGTAACATAGGTAGGTCCTGATTCAACTCATAATAGGTCAAATTCTCAAGAAAGAAGACTGAAAAAAAAGAAAAGAATGAAGACTGAAAGTTGAATCAACAGCAATACAAAGATTCACTATATGATACAGGAAAATGGAATAAATAATTTGAAAAGAGGTGAAATCAAATGTGGATATTTGGAATGATCAGTGAAGGGTCAGAGCTAAAATCAAGACAAATAAAGAACTCAAGTATAGTAAGAAAATAACCAAATTTTGGGGCCGAAGTGGTGATGCTAGAGGTAAGGCATCTACTTTGCTTGCGCTAGCCTAGGATGGACCACGGTTCTATAACCTGATATCCCATGGTCCCTACAACCCAGGAGCGATTTCTGAGCACATAGCCAGGAGTAATCCCTGAGCGTCAAAGGGTGTGGTCCCAAAACAAAAACAAAAACAACAAAAAAAATAACCAAATTTCACAAATTGTATCAGTCACCTCAATAAGGAAGATACACAGTTGGGAAAAGATATTATAAAACACCAATTAGAATCAGTCAAGTTCAAAACACTGAAGACAAAAAGTTTCAAATGAGAATATGGAGCAACAGGAACTCATTGATCCCCTTTAGGAACCATTGCAAAATGGTGTTGTAACTTGACAGTTTGGAATTTCCTTACAAAATGAAATATAGTCTAACCATATTTTTGTTTCCAAAAATAGTTGAAAGCTTAGGTACAAAGTGCAAACAAGTGTTTATTGCAACTTTACTCAAAATTGCCAAACTAAGGAAGTAAGCAAAAATTATTTGGTAAACAAATACACCAAGTGTACTATGAACATATAATGCAATATTATTCAGTGATCCTTAAAAAAGCTATCAAACCTTAAAAAGAACCTTTTATATTAACCTTATTATATATTATATAACCATGTGTGTGTATGTGTGTGTGTGTGTGTGTATATATATATATATATATATATATATATATATATATATATATACATATAACCAAGTGAAAAAGTCTATCTAAAGAAGCTACTTCCTATATGATTTCAATTGTATGGCATCCTATAAAATAGTAAAATGACAGTTATAAGCTATAGTAAAAATTTAGATTTTAGATTTTAGAAATACAATGTTTTCCAGAGGGTGAACCAGATAATAAATCCAACAACATGAAATTTATGTCTCATGATATCTCTGCCAACAATTATTGTTCCCAGTATTCTCAACATATTCCATTCTCATTTGTGGTATGAGAAGATATCTGATTCTCACTTCAGATTGCATTTCTCTCATAGTAATTAATGATGATATAATTCAGCATTTATTATACAATTTTATAAGCTTTTTCCATCCATTTGTCCTCTTCATGGAATATGGGTATTATCCCTTTCTCTGATGTTCACAAATATGTTTTTCTAATAGTAGGTTGTCTTAATTTTAGTCCAAGTTTCTTTTGTAAAGGTATTGTAATTTGACTTAAGGCATTTTGACTACGAAACCAAAAGCAATGATAAAATCATGCACTTCAGTACAACTTAGATAGAATTGGATGGTGTCATGTTTTATATAAAAGTCAGATGGAGGGGCTGGATCCGTGGCGCAGCAGTAGGGTGTTTGCCTTGCATTCGGCTGATCTAGAACTGACTGCAGTTCAGATCCCCTGGCATTCCATATGGCCCCCCAAGCCAGGAGTAATTTTTGAGCAAATAGCCAGGAGAGACAGCAGTGTGTCACAAGCTGAAGTCCTTAAACAAAACAAAACAAAAAAAAGTCGATTGGAGGGCCTGAGCAGCAGCGCAGCAGTAGGGAGAATGCCTTGCACTCAGTGACCCAGGATGGACTTCTGCACATAGCCAGGAGTAACACACCTGAGTGTCACCAGGTGTGGCCCCCAAAACAAAAAGCAAACAAAAAGGCAGATGGAAAAAAACCACAAATACTAGATGATGCGGAGTAAAAGAAACAAGTAAAAGAAATGAAAAGTTTCAAATGAGGAAAAACATCTAGTCCCAGATGATAGAATTAGGCCAAGGAGATTCCCTTTTCGTGCGACCCCAATTTTTAGTGTGCCTATGCAGAAGGGGAAAAAAAAGGGGGGAGAGGACGGAGAGATAGCATGGAGGTAAGACATTTGCCTCTCATGCAGAAGGTTATCGGTTGGAATACCAGTGTTCCACTTGGTCCCCTGGCATGCCAGGAGCAATATCTGAGCATGGAGCCAGGAGTATCCCCCTAAACACTACCAGGTGGAACCCAGAAATCACAAATGAAAGTGAGACAAGAAGCTCAAAATAATCTTTTTTAATTTATTTATCCTATTATTATTTTATTTTTCTCTTACCTAGTTTTTGTCGACCTTCTTATTTTGGTGTAGATATAGAAGTAGTAGTCCACTATTTTACTTATATATGTACTTTTTCTTTCTTCTTTTCTCTTGGATTTTTTTTGCGCTCTGTCATGTTTTTTATCTCAAGACCATGGCAATTATGTGGTCCATATCTTTATCACTACAATGCTCACTAGATGTCTTATTTGATATGTCTTTGTAAAATGTTGTGGTGTTTCACCTTTTCTTTTCCCCTTCTCTCAAACAGAGGATGAGAACTGCTAGAAGGACTCTGCCCATTGTAGGCATACTTAATTTTTACCCCACTCTATTACGGTACTCTTCTCCAAACAAAACCACAAAACTCGAACTAGCTAATC
>PVKC010037450.1:0-12977 GCA_004027635.1 Crocidura indochinensis
ACTGAAAACTGGGCAGAAGTCAAAGTCACAATCTCTGACAGCTGCCTGCCCTACTTTCACACCCATATCCCATCCCTTCTCTAAGGCATTGGGGTTATAGATACAGGATTCACGGGGCAAGTGTCTCAGGCCAATGATGTCTCTGGGTTTTATTCTGCATGTGATTGGTTAAGGCTCTGGTTCTGTTTCATTCAGCTTTGTATTTTTAACACCTTTTGTTTTGTTTGGGGGCCACACCCTTCGATCCTCAGGATACACTTCCTGGCTTTGCACTCAGGAATTTTTCCATGTGTTGCTCAGGGGATGATATGGGATGCTGGAGCTCAAATCCAGGTCAGGTGCATGCAAGGAAAGTGCTATACCTGATGTGCTATCTCTCTAGCTTTTTCATCAATGTTTGTTTGTTTGTTTGTTTGTGACCCACCCAGCGGTGGTGCTGAGGGGTTACTCCTGGCTGCCTCTGTGCTAAGAAATCACTTCTGGCAGGCTCGGGGGACAATATGGGATGTCAGGGATTGAACCAGGGTTTATCTCGGGTTGGCAGTGTGCAAGGCAAACATCCTACCTGTGCGATCTCATCAATATTTTCTTTATGTACCAAGTCTTTTTCCGCTTTGCACTGGCTTAGAGAATCAGCTCTTCCTCCAGGCTGATGAAAAACTGGAGTTTTCCCCTGTCCTTGCCATTTCTTTTCCCCATACAGTCCCTAAAATCTCAGTTAATTCTCGGGGTATTTATCTCTCTAGCACTAAATTTATTGCATTGCTTATCTACCTCTTGAGGCATTTGTTTGTTTGTTTTGTTTCAGGCAAGGGTTTCTCAACTCCCTATTTGGAAAAAGAGGATTTGATTGTCTCCTTTCCTGTTCCTCAACTTCACACTCCTATTTTGTCTTTCTATTATTATGACTGTTATATGCTTTGTGACACTTTGTTTTCACTTCTTTCTCATCTGTCTAACATGTTATTCCCCTGGAGTTAATAATCATCTTGCATGTTTATTTTTCTCTGTTATTATTAATAATTCAACCACAAATACTTCCTGGGTTGCATAAATTTCCTGTCAATGCATTCATCCACATTAATCATTGGGTTGTTTTATCTTTCTGAAATCTCTCTAGAATATTCCATGCTATTCCAATCTGAACTGGTTCACCTCCAGGTTGTTGTCTTGGGCTTTTTCTTTCAAATTATCATGGATATGCCCCTCTAATTCTTATCAAAATGTAATTCCATGCTTATAAACTGCAGGTCTTCCAGTTTTTGTGTCTTCCACCCTTGTTTGGGAGTGCATATATTTTAGTTGCTTCTTAAAAGAGGAGACATAGAATTAAGCCATTTGTTCATTCTTTCTTTCACTAATTCCAATGAGCCTTATTAAGAATCTTAGGAAGAAAATATTTTTGAAAATTATGGGCACAATGGAGCCAGAGATTTAATACACAGGTAAGGCACTACTTGCCTTGCATAGCGGGTAGCCCAGGTTTGATCCTTGGCACTATATCTGGTCTCCTGAGCTACACCAGGAATGATCCTTAAACATAGCCAGAGGTCAGTTCTGGTACTGCCATGTGACCCAAAACATAACAAAAATGTTCTAAGTGTGTCAGACTAATCAATCAATAAATTAAAGTTTCTGCCTCTGAAGTTTTTATATTCTAGCAGAATCTAATAGCAAACATACACATTTAAAAAAAGCATAAATTGTGCAGCATTCTGGAAAGTGGTGGCACATACCCAGGAGAAAGAAAGGGAGAAAAGCTAAGGGTGGACTCTGCTTTTCACAATTGTGGAACCTGGAGCAAGAGTTCATTTTGACCCACTTAATTGGCAGGACCTGACATCTGTCTAGACCTGAAAGTCTGCAGATGGAAGAGTAGCACAGATCATTTTCTGCCCTGAAATATTCTTGGCTTCTGCATGCCATAGTGAGGGAGATGTGTTGAGTTGGGAGCACCAGGGACCCCCAGATTGGAATTCAAAGAGAAGAAAATGGATGTACAGTACCAGCAGAAAATGTTACTTTCTTATATAAGAATCTATCGCATTCAGACTGAGAGAAAGGACTTGACAAGTTAATTAATTTGTCTCTTTCTTAAGTGTTTCTGCCACTCAAGTCCTCCCCACAATGCAAACCAGGGTCCCTCTTAGATGCTGGCAGAGGTGCATTCTCCCGATCTGTGTGCACTCAGACCCAGTTTCTTTGTATTTTTAGGACAAAGAGAAGGAGATAAAGAGATGCATTTTCCTGGGGCCGGAATTATGTTGGTCATGAGAAAGGATTTGCAGGAACAGATAGTCTTGGGCTAGCATGGAGCATTGGCTTTTGATGGATAGAAGTGTCCATGAATTTGTGAATCTGCTATGTTTATGGGTATGTGCTGCTGATAAATGAGCACAAAACCTAGAGCTGTTGGGATCTAGCAGTAGTTCTATGGTGAAGTACATATTTTGTAATATTTGAGGTCCTGGATTTGATCCCCACTGTTCACACTTTCAAAAATAGAAACAAACAAAAATCAGTCTCTCCCACTTAAGGACCCAGGTCCTTAAATCTTGCCTGCAGATTAGAAGGATGCTGAGGTCAGAGCATTGGGGAGGAATTGGAAAGAGTTAAGGGCCCATAGCAGAGAGGGTGACATAGGAGAAGAGTTTTAAAGGAAGAGCAGCACTTAACCACATGGTGATTTGCGGGAAGAATATTTTATACGAAGTAATCAGTACAGAAGTCTTTTATTGTTTGTTTAGTTTGGTTGGTGCTTAGGGTTCCCTTCTGGTTCTGTGCTCAGGGATTCTTCCTGGTGGGCCTATGGGACCATGTGGGATGACCAGAATAGAACTTGTTCAGCCACATGCAAGGCAAGAACCTACCCGCTTTACTATTGACCCAGCATGTTTAAAAGTGAATAATGTAAATTCACATTTGATTACTACATTACCATTTTGGATTTTGGTGTGCACAGCCTGATACCACCATCAAAGTGTTAAAGACCCTTCAGCACTGTCCTTTCATCACTTCTCACTCCTCTGTTCCTTTCTTCTTTCCCTGTACGTGGTAGCCTCAGTTCTCTTGTCAGAGTTTGTGTTCTTGTTTCTGTCTCTTGCTTTGTACTGTTTCTTCATATACCCCTATTAGTGAGATCATCTAGTATTTATTCTCCCTTTGACTTTAACTGAATACACTCTAAGTCAAGTCTTGTTATAGCAGAAGGCAAGATTTCATCTTTTCATGGAGTTGAGTAGTATTTCATTGTGTATATGGCATCTTGGTCCAACCATGTGTCCTTGAACATTTGATTTGTTTCTGGATATCTGTCATTGTAAATAATGCTTCAATGAACATAAGTGTGCATATATCTATTTATGTTTTTATATTCTTTAAATAGATATCAAACAGTGAACTGTGGGGTTCTCTTTTCATCCTTTTGAGAAGTATCTATACCATTTTCTACAGAGGCTGAGCCAGAAAACATTCACACCTACAGTGGGTGAGGATCTTTTTTACCATAGCTTCTGTGCCTCTTAGTGTATATGCCATGCTCACTTATCTGAGGTGCTGTCTCATTGCAGTTTGATTTGCATTTTCCTGATAACCGGTGATGTTGAGCACTTTTTCATATACCCTATGGCCATCACCTGGATGTCTTTGAGTAGAAGGGACATAAAAATATATTTTAATTTATACGTTTTATGTTTTTGAAGGCAGTGTGATTTGCAAAGTTATTCATTATTGAATTTCAGACAGACAGTGTTCCAACACCAAACCCATTATCCATGGGAAGGACATCTATTTTGAAATTTAAGAAGGTTTTGAGCCACACCCAGTGTTTGTGCCATTGCTACTCCTGGCTCAATGCTTTGGGAACCATGTGGTGCTATGGGTTGAATCTGGGACTCCTGCATGCAAAACAGAAGATAACTCAGAGTTGGCTTTTCAGCAATCATTCATTCCATGAGTCCCTTACTTACTGAGTCCCTCCGTGCCTAGCACTTTTCTCATGGCAATGATACAATACTCGAATTTTCTGGTCCAAGGGAAAGACCATCTCCAATGGAAAGAAAGCAACAATTTTCTTTCTATGGTGGTCAGTGCTAAGGAGTAAAAGACCTGGGGCACAAGGACAGGGCAGTTTGCTAAATGATAAATTGAGATGGTTGCAGTGAATAAAGTGATCAAGAAAGCCATGTACAACAATGAGACAATTGCTGTAAGTCCTGAAAGAATCAAACTATGCTAAGCCCCAGAAGAAAGATATTTCTGACCCAAAGACTGAGGCCAACAGGACAGAATGTCCCCAGTGTGTTTGGGGGACAATAGGGCACACATGTCCCTAGAACATGATCACAAAGGAGTTGGTAACAGTGATGAGGGATGAACAGCATTGAATCATAAGATCTGTGGGGGCCAAGGCCCTGATTAGGTGCATTAAAAAGAAAAATGGGCAAGGACAGCTGAGCGCCAGCAGAGCCAACTTTCAAGAAAAGTGTTACTGTGAATACAGCAGAGAAAAGTGGGATGGTGACTGAGGAGATGGAATGAAGCTTTTTGTTTTTGTTTTTAACTACAAGAAATAATAGGTTTGTATGTAGATTGGAAACTCAGCCTTTACTTCTAGAAATATTTCTTAGATTATTCTTAGTTAAATGATCTCTTCCCTTTCTTTAACTTTGTCTTTATTTTGGTTTGTTATTTTTGGTTTTAGGGGCTATGCTGGGTAGTGTTCCAGGCATACAATTGGTTCTGTGCTCAGAGATCACCCTTGGTGGGGCTCAGGGGACCATTTGAAGTGCTGGGGATTGAACTTGGGTCAGCTGCATGCAAGGGACAGGAAGGAAAAGGAAGGAGGAAAGGATAAAGGGGAAGGGAAGGAAAGTGGGGGAAGATGGGGAAAAGGAGAAAGAGGAAGGGAAGAGAAGAGAAAGGCAAGGCAAGACAAGGGAAGAGAGAGGGAGAAAGGAGAAAGGGAAAGGGAAAGGGAGTTTCTTTGGAGCCCTTTCCAGTCATTTTTTTTAACCCTTCATCACCTCACCAAATCATCAGGGTTATTGACTCCTGAGTCCTTGGAGATGAAACTAAATGGTGAACAGACAGACTCTCTTCTCTGCTTTCCTCATTCTGGTTGGAGAACTTACTGCCCTCCCACCACCAGTGAGGCACTCCCCCACCTGTGTCTTTAATTTCCAGAACGTTGCATTTGGAGTTTTCTCTATTAAACTCTCTGTCCTTATCCTTTGAGATTATCCCTTAAATTGATAGGACATGAATCTAGTCTGTGCAGTAGAATAAAACTAAATCTGTATCTTCCATCTTCTCTAAACTAGAAGCCCCAAATGATGATCTGTGAGCTTTCCAAAACTTATTTAGTGAAGAGGCAAGGGAAGTGAATTTCCCTATTAAACTTACACACTTTTTCTTTCTAAAGTAATTATAATTGATTGAGCTAAAATCAATTGACAGGAATGTAAGTATTGGCATTTAGGGGTGTGCTCTGTTCCTGCAGCAGGCCCATTATCGAAGGGCCAACAATCCTCCACAATAGTCCAGAAGTTTCCTTTTGTCCACAATTCATTCCCATAGAGAACCTCAGTTCTGTGACAGAGTTGAAAGGGATATTTTCTTTAGACATCCCTTTGCTTTATTTCTCTATATATTACTGATGAATGAACATCATTCTGTATTTGTCTTTTTTCCTTCTGACATTATTTTACTTAACACAAAGCTGGACTTCACCTTCTCACAGAGCTGAATTATGTTCTGCTGGGTATTGATGTCGTACTCTTCTGTCATTGGGCAACTGAGTTATTTCCAGATATCAACTATTGTCTATAGTATTGTAAATAGTATTACAATGAACATTGGTATGCTTCTAGATTTTTGAATTAGTGTTGTGTAATTGTGTATGGCTTTTCTTTTAGTTGGAGGAGGGCAGGAAAGTTTGGGCCATACCTGGCAGTGCTCTGGAGCTAGTAGGGAATACTTCCAGCAGTGCTAAGGGACCATGTGATACAGCCTACATGCAAAACATACATTCATCCCTTTGAGCTTGCTCTCTCCAGCCCTGCACGCTTTTTCTTAGTGGTGAAAATACATTTTTTTTCCTTTTAAATTGTAAAGCTTGATCTTGATTCCTTGCCTCAGTCTCATCTACCCAGTCTTTTACAATAGATGTAATTTATGTAGTGATAGTTACCAATCATGCTAAAATATACTTTGCCTCCTGTTTTTGAATGCATTTAAGTTGATAGACTATTTCTCATTTTATATGATTCTATCTTTAGTTTGTGGCTTTTATTTTAGTTTTTATTTTGAAAAAATTTAAACCAATGAAGTGGCAGCAGCTATATAAACACCAATCTATCCTACAGTTGAGTTTGTGAATTGTTACTGTTTAGCCATATTTATGTACTTCCTCTTTTATTTTTGCTCTGGGTCTTACATTGTGATCATACACAGTGTTATTTCTTAGTCATTTAAAAGTAAATTACAGGTATCTGATGGACCAGTTTATCCCTTCTCTCAAAGAATATACCTTCTAAGACTTAGACAATTTTCCTACATAACCATTGCATCATTATTGCGCATAATATTTAGCATCAATACAGTGATACTATTTAATGAATAACTATTTGACCTAGGTAAATGAAATTCAGCAGTTCCCATCAATGTTGTCCTTCTATCTCCAAATCAAGCCCAATTAAGGTTTAAGTGCTGAATTTGTCTACCATTTTCCTGTACAACAAATAATTCTCATTATTAATATGTTACTATACTATTAAATGTTTTTGTATTTCATGCATGGACATTTCCAGGCTTGTTTTATTATTACTATCATTATTTTGGTGAATTCTCAGACTCTGTTATAGTACGACTTTCTCTTCATTACTATTCAATCTCTATTTCTGTGTATATTTTCAAGAAAACCCCATGTCTGAGTCTGTGAGCTTCATCCATATTACCTAAGGAGGCCCTTCCTGCCAGATTGCCCATAATTGGCAATGCTAAATTTGATAACTCGAAACAGATGATATATTCCAGATACCTACAATAAAGTAGATCATTGTCATTATAGTATAAGAAATGAGCTGGGAAAATGAAGAATGAAGGTGGGGGCAAGGAGTAATGCCTTGTATGCACATAGTTTCTCAACAAATTTTAATCCAATGATTTTTATACTCATTGATGATGCTAACCCAGATCATTATTATATTGATGGCTTCCCAAAAGGATTTTTAATTTTTTTCTTTTGGGGGAGGGGAATGTCTTTATTAAATGACATTTTTTCTTTTTCTTTTCTTTTATTTATTATTTTTATTTTTTTGGTTTTTGGGCCATACCCGTTGAAGCTCAGGGGTTACTCCTGACTATGCGCTCAGAAATCAACCCTGGCTTGGGTGGCCATATGGGACGTCAGGGATGGAACCAAGGTTAGTCCTAGGCTAGCACACACAAGACAGATGCCTTATGGCTTGCACCACCACTCTGACCCCTAAATGACATTTTCTAATAAAGAGTTTTCTTCTTTTCTCTTCTTCCTCTTTTCTCTATGTCTCTGAATATCACTGTGGATTAAAATAAATTATATTCAGTATATTATAGCTTATTACATTCATTAGTTTTTTTTATGTTGTTTTGGGGCATACCTGGAGGCAATTAGGAGTTACCTGGTTCTGTACTCAGAAATTACTAATTGCAGGCTCGAGGACCATATGGGATACCAAGGATCAAAGCTGGGTCAATCACGTGCAAGCAAATGCCCTACCCACTACACTATCATTCTGGCTTCATTTATTAGTAATTTAGATTCATAAATTATCTGACATTTTTCTAATCAAAGTCCTTTCAAGTTGGCTCCTTTGTCCTTTATATTTCTTTTGTCTTTGAGTCTTCTTTGCTTTCTGGCATAGTCTAAGTTTATGTCATTATTTCTCTATCTCAGATGGCTGGAACCTTTTTTTTTTTTTTAAGGAGTCTCAGTTTCTGTCATGTAAGGATTGGTATTTAGAAATTGAGTTCTGGGCCCAAAGTTTCCTTGTATGCCACATTTTGTATAAGAAAGGAGAAGTAAGAATATTTAATGCTTGCATATGTGTGCTTGTTTATCTTGCTAAAAATAAGCTCAGTGTTGCTACATCAGAGTGAATACTTACCTTTGGAAAGAGGACGGAAACTGAGTGGAGGAAGAAGAGAAATGAAGTTTTTCTGGTGGTATCTTGTTAAGTTGAGAGGCATTTCCTTTTAGACTGTTTTGGTAAATGAAGCTAGGAAACATTACAAAGTTATGAGTTTATACAGACATCTCTCACTGCAACTCCATACCACCCACCTTCATCCTCTTCTCAAGTGAGAATGTTCTCTTGAACATTGTGACATTTATCAATTTGCACATTTATTAGATACAAGGCTTTAAGGATTTCCATAGTGTTGCAAGTCAGCCCCTGATGAGGTTGACTGATGGAGGGATGGAGGATGAGGCCTTTCTCCTCCAGCTCGGACCACTCGGCTTTTACCCTGTTCAGCTGGCGGTTCTGAGATGGATGCGGCAGGAAGAAAGCCAACAGGCAGCCAAGCTTCCGAAGAAAACAGCTCTTTATTCTGTGAAGAGGTTGAAACCAAAAGGCCTAAGAATACCTCAGGAAAAGCCCCTCACCTTCCACAGACCCTTGCTTTTATGCCCCAGAATCAGGTACCACCCAATGGTGGGATCAGGTACCACCCAATGGTGGGAGCAGAATCAGGTGCCACCCTAGGGTGGGAGCAGAATGCCAGGTCACATCCTAGGGTAGGGCACAACCACCAATCAGGGTAGGATCAGTAACATAATAATACCATTAAAATGTTTACATATACAATACCATTAAAATGTTTACATATACTTCTAATAGCAAAGCTCAAACCTCTTGAACTCAAGTTTCTAGATCCTAGAATTTATCTTGCAGTGTGTCCATATATAGCCAAAATGTATGAGTGAGTGCTATTTCATAGCTTCTTTGTATTGCTTTACTATATCTAGGTAATATTATTTACTACTATGCTGTGATAGAAATCACTTTATCTAGTTTTAAATTTTATTTATTTATGTATTTATTTGGGGGATTGGTTGGGTCATGCCAGTGGTGCTCCTGGCTCTGTAATTAGGTGTAGCTCCTGAGAGTGCTTGGGAGTCTGTCTATATGGGGTGCTAAGAATTGAACTGGGGCTAGCCTGTATCCTGGTACTATCTCTGGCTCCTCTTTATCCAGTTTTGAATGGATGGGTATTTTCATTGTTTGCAATACTTTGTTCAGTTCCTTTATTTGTGTAATTTTATTTTTGAATAAGCAGAAGAATGAACAGTCCAATCCCAAGAAAGGTACTTACAGATAGGTCTCAGATCCATCCCTTGCATCTTATCCACCTCACTAACCCTCTGTAGACAACCATTGTTTTCTGCCTCCAGTTTCTTCCTTTGGGTATCATTTAACAAAAAATAAATCTCCCTATTTTCTAAACAAAACAGTAATGTAATATCTTCATCAATGTATAATATTTAATGTTACATATAAATAATAAGCATAACTCAGACTCAAGAAAAAGTGTGTTTTCTTAAATTAAAAAGTTTAGCACTATATTCTAGAAATCACTTTCCACTGAGATCTTTCCCATCCATTTTTACTGGCATTTCACACTCCCTCATCAGAGGCTAGATTGTCATCCATTTATCTAGCCTTCTATAAAAAGGCATATAGGTGGCTTTTTATTTTCTGTTATGAAGAGCTTTTTTGTGAGTATACACATGCTGTTTTGTTCTTGTGGAGGTCTTCCTTATGTTCTTTTTTACTTCTCTATTCTTCTCGTGAAACTTTGAAATTGTCCAAAAATCCTTAGATTTAAAAAAAAATTCTCTTTCAGGTCAGATCAATTGTATAACTGGGAAAGTGCTTGCCTTGCACATGGTTGACCTGGGTTCAATCCTTGGAACACCATCTGGTCTTCCCAAGCCAGCTAGGAGCAATCCTGAATGCAGAGCCAAGATCAAGCCCTGAGCACTGCCAGATGTAGCCCCAAGAAAAAACAAAACAAAACAAAAATTATGTTCCTTTGTCCTCTGGGTTGGGTAGTTTCTAGTGATATATATTTAATTCATGGATTTCTTTCCTCATCTGTGCCCAGTCTACTGATAAGCCCATCAAAGGCCTCTTTCGTCTCTATTATAGATTTAATTTCTAACACTTCCTTTTGGTTCTCAGAACTCTCTCTGCCCATCTGTTCTTGCATTTAATCTGCCTTTTTTATTCATGAGAGCTTTTAGTATCTTATCCATAGTTCTTTAGTTTGTTTTGTTTTGAAATTTTGGGATGACACATATGGCAGTGCTAAGTGCTTACTCTTGGCTCTGTGTTCTGGGATCACTTGTACAGTGCTTGGTGGAGCACATGTGATACCCGAGATCAAAGGTGCTTCAACTGTATATGGCTTAAATTCCATACCCCTGTATTATATCTCCACAATGATTTTTGTTTGTTTCTTTAAAACATTTTTTTCTGGTGTGTTATTATTAAATCTCTGCCCGATCCAAGTCTGGTCCCTATTCAAGTTCTGTCCTTTGAGACACATATTCTACCTTTTAATATGCTTTGTTATTTTCTTTTGAGAATTAGTCATGATGTATATCAGTGAAAGGAACTAGGATAATAGACTGTGATGTTCTCTGTCTCTAGCTAGAAGTTAGACAGCACTGCATTTGCTGAAGATGTCAGTGGCTAGACTTTTCTTCAGGATCCTTGATTACATCTTCCTTGTTGTCTTGAGTTTTCCTAGAAGCATCTTTTGAAATAAACTCCAACCTTTGAGTTCTTCAGTTGTGTTTCTGCATTACACCACAGGATGGGTTGGTCAAGTGTAGGCAGCGTGAGTTATTCTATGATGTTATGATAAGGTCTCTAGAGTTAGGGAGTCCCTTCACCTTTGCCAAGTATGCTAGGTCAAATCCTTCTTCTCCAACCTTTGTGAAAGGAAAGAGACAAGCCTGGGTGTTTTCTAAAGTGGTTCATTCCAGAGAAGCCTCCACTTAACTAGGAATAGGAGACACTTTTCTCATCCTCGGTGTAGGAATTCAGCCCCATGACCTTCTGCCATAGCTTTTATTTCTCATTTAAGGGATTTCCCCTAACTGAATTGCCACCTTGGGTCAGTTGAATCAAGCCTTTATAAGGCCTGTGGGAAAATTCTAAAGAGAGCCTTCCTGCTGGTTGTCTGGGAGGAGCATCCTGGCCTGGGGATCCAGGGAGCTCTACCTACCTACCTACGTGATTGTATGATTGTCAGTCTGAGTTGTATAGTGTCTTGTTTGCCCTCTCTGGCTCTCTGTGTGTCTCCAGACTCTCTCTTATTAAATGTTGCTTAGCCTCTCACACTCTAGGTCTCTCTCTCTCTCTCTCTCTCTCTCTCTCTCTCTCTCTCTCTCTCTCTCTCTCTCTCTGTCTCAGATCCTTTAAGAGGATTCTTGGAGATAAAACTCATGAAAGTGTAAACCCTTTCTCAGACACTTACTGGCTCTTTGTGCTCTAGCGCCCTTCTACTGTTTCAACAGTTAGTCTGAGACCTCAGAACTGTGTCTCACCTGCCCACTCCCAGGTGGTTCCAGACATGGCTTCTGGAGCCTCAGGTCTGTGGATTTCTTTCCTTGTACAATTTTTTTGGATCCAACTTCCCTATGACTTCTCTATTGAATCTAAGGAAAGCTGCTTGTTTTGATTTTGGTTTCTCTTTCTCATTGAGAACGGAAGTAATGACTTAAAGTTTTGGGAGGTGATTTTTTAAAACTAAACCTACAGATGTGGTATTGCAGACTCAGGGGACTGAGATAATAGGGTTCTGTTTGGTGTTGTCAGGTACCCTAGTATTGGGATGACCATCACAGTGGGTGAACAACAGCCTTGTAAATAGAACGTGGTCAAATTCCTGAAATCTTAGCAGCATGACGGTGAGAAACAGTGTCTCAACCTGATTTCATTTTGTGTTTTTCTTTCTTACTGTAAGTGAAGTTGAACACTTTTTCATGTTTAAGGAATATTTGTTTTACTTTTTTCTTATGCACTATTTGGCCATGCCTTTGCTCCATATCCCACATTTTTATTTTGGTTTTGGACCCACATCCAACCATACACAGTCATACATACTTTGTGCTTGGAGGGCTGATCATAAGCAGTGGTTGGATAGAATTGATCAGCTACATGCAAGGCATGTGTTTATCCCCTATACTATCACTTTGGTCTAACTCATTTTCATTTAAAAAAAAAGAACCGAATGTTTTTCATATATGCATGTGTGTATATGTGTATCTGTCTGTGCATATTTAAATTAGGGGAGGGTAATAGGACAACACCCATCAGTATTTAGGGGTTATATCCAGCCTTTTACGTATGTATTTGTAATATGTGATATAGTTTTGTCACTTTCACTAGCTTCGTAATTTTTACTCATTTAATAATTCAAAATTAAAACTTAGTAATATTTTGAGTTAAGATTTTCTTTCATTTTAGTCATTTAAGTTGTGTAGTTGATTTTTTTTACTTCATGTGGGTTCTTATAATTTACAAAGACTTTCTTGACCTTTAGCTTATAATAAAACTCAGTCATATTTTCACTATTAAATAGTTTAAATTTAGATTGATTTATTTGATTATTTTATTTCATTATGTGAACTGAGGAATGGAGTGCTTAGAAAAATTAATACTAAATTGTCTCATTATCATTAAATGAAAGGTGATTTTACCCCATCACTGTACATAGAATGTACATTTCTCATTTATTAAATTTATTTATTTCTCTTTTATCAAAATTTTCATTTATTAAATGGAAAATTATGTCACATGAAATGAAATGAAAAATTTATTTCTCATTCATTAATTTTCTAGACATTCTTGGAACTATTTCTTGACTGTGAGTGTCTTCTTCTGGTCTCTGTACTTTGTTCTCCATTTCTATAATGTTTTAAT
>PVKC010037451.1:0-12979 GCA_004027635.1 Crocidura indochinensis
TGCCATTCTCTGTGGTGTGAGGTGGTACCTCATAGTTGTTTTGATTTGCATCTCCCTGATGATTAGTGATGTGGAGCATTTTTTCATGTGTCTTTTGGCCATTTGTATTTCTTCCTTGTCAAAATGTCTGTCCATTTCTTCTCCCCATTTTTTGATGGGATTAGATGTTTTTTTCTTGTAAAGTTCTGTCAGCGCCTTGCATATTTTTGAAATTAGCCCCTTATCTGATGGGTATTGGGTGAATAGTTTCTCCCACTCAGTGGGTGGCTCTTGTATCCTGGGCGCTATATCCTTTGAGGTGCAGAAGCTTCTCAGCTTAATATATTCCATTTGTTAATATCTGCTTTCACTTGCTTGGAGAGTACATCTTCCTCCTTGAATATACTTGTAGTCTCAATGTCCTGGAGTGTTTTGCCTACTTGTTGTTCTATGTATTTTATGGTTTCAGGTCTGATATCAAGGTCTTTCATCCATTTGGATTTCATCTTCGTACATGATGTTAGCTGGGGGTCTAAGTTCAATTTTTTGCAAGTGACTAGCCAGTTGTGCCAACACCACTTGTTGAAGAGGCTTTCTTTGCTCCATTTAGGATTTCTTTATCAAAAATTAGGTGACTGTATGTCTGGGTAACACTTTCTGAGTATTCAAGCCTATTCCATTGATCTAAGGACCTGTCCTTATTCCAATACCATGCTGTTTTGATAACTATTGCTTTGTAGTAAAGTTTGAAATTGAGGAAAGTAATTCCTCCCATGTTCTTTTTCCCAATGGTTGCTTTCGCTATTCTAAGGTGTTTATTGTTCCAAATGAATTTCAAAAGAGCCTGATTCACTTCTTTGAAGAATGTCATGGGGATTTTTAGAGGGATCGCATAAAATCTGTATAATGCCTTGGGTAGTATTGCCATTTTGATGATGTTAATCCTGCCAATCTATGAGCAGGGTATGTGTTTCCATTTCTGAGTGTCCTCTCTTATTTCCTGGAGCAGAGTTTTATAGTTTTCTTTGTATAGGTTCTTCACATTTTTAGTCAAGTTGATTCCAAGATATTGAGTTTGTGTGGCACTATTGTGAATGGGGTTGTTTACTTAATGTCCATTTCTTCCTTATTACTATTGGTGTATAGAAAGGACATTGATTTTTGTATGTTAATTTTGTAGCCTGCCACCTTGCTATATGAGTCTATTCTTCAAAGAAGTGGATCAGGCACTTTTGAAATTCATTTGGAACAATAAACAGCCTAGAATATCTAAAGCAATCATTGGGAAAAAGAATATGGGAGGAATTACTTTCCCCAACTTTAAACTTTACTACAAAGCAATAGTTATCAAAACAACATGATATTGGAATAAGGACAGGCCCTCAGATCAGTGGAATAGGCTTGAATACTCAGAAAATGTTCCAGACATACAATCACCTAATTTTTGATAAAGGAGCAAGAAATCCTAAATGAAATAAAGAAAGCCTCTTCAACAAGTGGTGTTGGCACAACTGGCTAGCCATTTGCAAAAAAAATTGAACTTAGACCCCCAGCTAACATTATATACGAAGGTAAAATCCAAATGGATTAAAGACCTCAATATCAGACCTGAAACCATAAGATATATAGAACAACACATAGGCAAAACACTCCATGACATTGAGAATACAGGCATATTCAAGGAAGAAAGTGCACTCTCCAAGCAAGTGAAAGCAGGGGTTAACAGATGGGAATTTATTAAATTAAGCTGAGAAGCTTCTGCACCTCAAAGGAAATAGTGCCCAGGATACAAGAGCCATCCACTGAGTGGGAGAAACTATTCACCCAATACCCATCAGATAAGGGGCTAATTTCCAAAATATGCAAGGCACTGACAGAACTCTACAAGAAAAAAACATCTAATCCCATCAAAAAAAATGGGGAGAAGAAATGGACAGACATGTTGACAAAGAAGAAATACAAATGGCCAAAAGATACATGAAAAATGTCCACATCACTAATTATCAGCTAGATGCAAATCAAAACAACTATGAGATACCACTTCACACCACAGAAAATGGTACACATCACAAAGAATGAGAACAGACAGTGTTGGTGGGGATGTAGAGAGAAAGGAACTTTTATCCACTGCTGGTGGGAATGCCCTCTAATTCAACCTTTATGGAAAGCAATATGGAGATTCCTCCAGAAACTAGAAATCGACTCCCATAAGACCCAGCTATACCACTCCTAGGAATATACCCTAGGAACACAAAAATACAATACAAAAAAACCTTCCTTCACCTATATTCATCACAGCACTATTTACCATAGCAAGACTCTGGAAACAACCAAGATGCCCTTCAACAGACGAATGGCTAAAGAAACTGTGGTACATATACACAATGGAATATTATGCAGCTGACAGGAAAGATGAAGTTATGAAATTTTCCTATACATGGATGTACATGGAATCTATTATGCTGAGTGAAATAAGTCAGAGAGAGAGAGAAAAATGCAGAATGGTCTCACTCATCTATGGGTTTTAAGAAAAATGAAAGACATTCTTGCAATGATAATTTTCAATCACAAAAGAGAAAAGAGCTGGAAGTTCCAGTTCACCTCATGAAGCTCACCACAAAGTGTGATGAGTTCAATTAGAGAAATAACTACATTTTGAACTGTCCTAATAATGAGAATGTATGAGGGAAATGGAAAGCCTGTCTAGAGTACAGGCGGGGGTTGGGTTGGGAGGAGGGAGATTTGGGATATTGGTGATGGGAACGTTGCACTGGTGATGGGTGGTGTTCTTTACATGACTGAAACCCAGACACAATCATGTATGTAATCAAGGTGTTTAAATAAAATATATATAAAAATAAATAAAAAAAGATGATCACGATCATGACCATGCCGATGAAGATAATGATGAAGTATTCTTATGATTCAAAGGTAAAGCAAATACTTTTCTCCAAATCAAAATCCTCTAGGAAAGAGAATAATATGCTACTATATCTAGAACCTAGTGGTAAGCCCCATGACGAACAGAGATACACTATGCTGCAGGATCATAAAAAGGAAGTGGCTGAATCATGAAGGAGGCACAGCAAGCTATCAGAAAAATCTGGAAGGAGGGCTTTATTGAGCAAAACATAGGATAAGAAGAGAAAGTTCCAGGTAAAGGAATAGTTTGTGAAATTTTTTTGTTTGTTTTTGGGTCACACCCAGAAGCTCTCAAGGGTTACTCCTGGCTCTATGCTCAGAAATCACTCCTGACAGACTCAGGGGACCATATGGGATGCTGGAATATGAACCACCGACCTTCTGCATGTAAGGCAAACACCTTACCTCCATGCTATCTCTCCAGCCCCTAAGTAGCTTTTTTTTTTTTTTGAGTTTGTGAAATAGTATGACAAAAAAGAACATCAGATGGCAAACTGTTGCCCAGGGTTGTTTGGTACCAACTGCAATGGGGGCAGGTTGGAGAAAGAGACCAGAACCAACCAGGAAGGACCTCTCTGTGCCTCCAAGAAGCAATTTGAATGTTAACCTCTTGGCATTACGAGATGCTCTGGTTACTATGAAATGGAGAAACAGCCTTAAAAGCACAGTTAGAAAAATATCTCAGAGCATGGAGGAGAAATGCTTTTCAAGGAAATGTGAGTAAAAGAAGGGGGCTCGGTGGTGAGAGATGATGACTGAGTGATGTCTTTTAGCAACCTGCCACGGAGCTGTCATTTTACTGAGCTTAGAACAGTAGAAGGTAATATAAGGAGGTAGTGAGGAGACTTCTAACCTGGAGCTCCGGGAAGGCTTGTTGTGTTATCTGTCAAGCAAGAATTATAGAAGTGAAGCAAGTTTGGAGATATGAGTAAATTAAGGATTGAAATGAGTCAATAAAAAATCTTTTGAGGGGCCCAGGAGATAGCATGGAGGTAAGGCGTTTGCCTTTCATGCAAAAGGTCATCGTTTCGAATCCCGGTGCCCCATATGGTCCCCCGTGCCTGCCAGGAGTAATTTCTGAGCATGGAGCCAGGAATAACCCCTGATCACTGCTGGGTGTGACCCAAAAACCACAAAAAAAATAAAAATAAAAAAAAATCTTTTGAAACATGGGAGAATATTTAAATATTAGTGTGCATAGATAGCCAGGGAGGAAAAGAAAGATTGCTGTGCATTTAGACTTTTCTGAATTCCCAATAACTCTCCATATAGTTGATACATTGGACAAAATGTAATTCCTAAGGAACTGAGGAATAGTACAACAGGTAAGGTGCTTGCCTTGCATGCAGCCAACCTGAATTTAATCACCGACACCCTCTTACATCCCCCAAACACCATTAGGAATGATCCTGAGCACAAAACTAAGAGTAATCCTGAGCAACTCTGGGTGTGTCCAAAACAAATCCACCCAAAAGGCAAAAAAAAAATATCTCTAATCAGCTTCAAAGGTAAAAACTATCACTCTTTCAAAGACTACCTCTGATTTACTTACCTCCTCCACCACCAGCACCAGTCTAAAAACACTCAACACCCAGATACTGACAGTATCTAATAACCCTGTTCAGGAACCACTGTGATTCCAAGGTTCTAAAAGCCTCATGTATTACCTCTCCTCTTGGTATATCCCACTAGCTTTCATGGAAAGAATGTATACAGATGGAAGATGAAAGAATTTTGTCTGTGACCCTTGTATCACATTGGCTTTACATGTTCAAGAGAGATGACGCCAAGTTCCAAATGTGAACTTGTGAACTAACTACTGGTATTAGACCTGGTACCTACCACAGTCTCTTTTAATTAGGCTGGCTTGATAGGCAATAGGATACCAGTTACCTTTGAAATTAGAAAGCACTTAAGAATTTTTTTTTCAGTAGAGATATGTCTAAATATTGTATGAGACCAACTTAAACCAAAAAATGATTCCTTTTTATAATAGAACTTTTTTAGTGTTTGAGGGCTCTCAAGCAGTGCTCAGGAGGCCTAGTAATAGTTATACTAATAAGGCTTAGTAGTAATAGTTACTAGTTATACTTATTAGTTAGTAACTAATAATAGTTATAGTTATGCTAGTAAGGCCTAGTAATAGTACTTAGGAGCAACCCCTAGTAAAAGTCAATCAAGTTGGTAATTGAACTCAAAGATTCTCTCACCAATATCAGGTTCACCCAGCCCATTCCAGCAGTGCTCTGGGGCTTCCAGGGTCACACCCTGCAACTCTAGCCAGAGTTATACCCATTGGTGATCTGGGTACCATGTAGCTAAGAATAAAACAGGGGCCACATACATGCAAGGCATATACCTTAGCCTCTATGTTATCTATCTGGTCCCCGAAAAGCAAATTTAACTGGGCATGCATATTTTGATGTACTAACTCTAATTACCCTAAACTTGATATGCTTCAAATATTTCTTATGATGCTTAGAATTTGTTAATAAGAAATAAATGACCCTTTTGCTACCATATCAGAAAGGTCAGCCAACTCTTATTAAAGTGCCTCCAGTCTTCCTTATTCCATACATAATAAAGTCAGCTGTGATGTCGTTGTCACGTTCTAAATCTTTTGTATCTTTGTTTTATTTGGTGACTACACACAATTTAAAAATATAGACACTCAAATCTATAAGAAAATAGAGCCTCAAAAGATCCTGGATTGTTTAACAGAATTCAGACAATGAGACAATCTTAGGAAAATTTTGATGTTTCTATAACTCTTTTAAATATAAATTCTCTCAAAGGAAGCAGTGAATACCTGAATTTTGCTGAAGATTTTTGTCACCTGGAATGTGTATGTGTTTGTTGTTTATTTTGACCTTTTGCTCCTGTATGCCCTAAGCTGAGGGCAAAAAGAAAAAGTGACTTGGATCAAGTATTGATTTTTCTGACTCAGGATATCCTCTCAGAGTCTTGTTGATAATATCTGGAAAGATCACTAGGAACAAGTTATATAGATCAACTGTGTCTGAACCTGTCCCACAAAGTCTCCAGGGGGGGAGAGAGAGTGAATGAAATTGCACAATATGGTGCAGCAACCTGTTTGAGACAGGAAAAGATTGCTTCTAACTGAACACAAACTTCCTTCCTCTTACATGTTCTGCACTGGAATCAAGATTTGTTTATCTTCTTTCCCTGTGGGTTAATTTGTTTTCAGACTCACCTTTCCTTTAGCACTGAAGGATGTTTTATCCCTTCTGGTTAAGGTAGAGCTCTCAAGCTAGTGCTGGAAAAATGTTTGTTTGTTTTCTTTGAGGGGTAGCACACCCACTGGTAATCAGGGTTTACATCTTGCTCTGTTCTCAGCAATCATTCTTGACAGTAGTCTGGGAAACATATGGGGTGCTAGGAATTGAACTATGTTGCCTGCGTGCAAGTACCCTTTCCTCTGTATAATCTCTCTAGTCCCTGGAAAAATGCTTTAAACTTGTGTTAAAACAGCAGCAACAACAGCACACACAAGTGCACACAAACACACACAAAACACACAGAAATACAATGGAAAAGAGGGTCTAAGATAACCTCTTATTAAAGGTACTGACCAATATTAACTAAAATATGAAATTGACTTATTAAAAAATCATAATTTTTGATACTCACAGCATTCGCCATACATCTTTAAGCTAAATCCTACTGATCACCTATGACTGCATAGAAATATAGTTAAACATATCCACAAAAATGCACTCAAGTTTTTCTATTTACACCACTGCACTGAATGAAGACCCCATCTTAAAAATTTAAGTGAGCTCCTCCTTGATGTAACTTCAGGGGCAGGAAAATCATGCTTTTTGTGTGTGGGTGTTGACCTTATAGGAGCCAGTCTTTCATGGTATGGAAGGAGGAAAGTCTTGCTTGCTTGCCAATATTGGTGGGAGTCGATAGCTGAGACTGAGAATCTGCTCTCCTACATAACACGTTGATAATTGCTTCGGCAGAGCTGAGTGTGAGCTATGTCAAATGCCCATGACTTTGCAGATTTGTTTTGGTAAATAATTTAATAAATTCTCTGGGAAGCACACATGATGTCTACTGCTGTCTATCTGTTGTGAAGTTGAAGCTTTTGCAAAAGCAGAAAATAGAAAAGTCGATATAAGCTAAAGGTAGAAAAGTGAATGAGTAACAGCTCTGAGAGAAGACTTGTGTACAAGACTGTGTCTCTTGGGTATTTAGAGTCCTGCAGTACATCCTTGCTAGCTTTTCATTTCTAGCAATTGTGAACCTTTTGGTGCCCCTGTTTCACCCATAATTGAATGCAGAGAGGTGTGCAGGTGAAATAGATTCAGGCAGAGCAGCTCCAGTTTGTTTCTGACACAACATTAACCTTTATGTGTGTGCTGTGGACCTGTGCATGTGCTGCCTAAAGCTGTCCATGATGTGGTGATCATGGAGAAGTTAGACACATTGGGTGTGTCCCAGTTCCATGTATAACATGTAGAAATAAGTATGTGAATTTGCAGTAATCATTTATAGTAAAATTTAACTTCCAGATGAGAAAAATGGATTGTGGCTAATCTCTTGAAGTAGTATAGTATGTCATAACAAGATTATTGTAGTTGACTAATATCACATACCTGTTAAATACTAGGTTTTGTGATATACTATTAAGCAAAAAAATCACTTATTTCTCTAGTAATGATGGTTATATGCATGTTTAACATCAGATCAGAAAATAGAGGGTTATAAAGATTATATAAAGTTGTATCAGTCTGCATTATGTGTAATATGGGAGCAAGCAAGTCCACATATTAATACATTTAAACCATTTACATAAATTTCTTAGACATATAGATATGCAGGGAAGAGAGTAAAGGCATTTTAAAAAAGGCAAAAGAATTATAATTAGTAAATCATGGTTATGAGAAGAATGAGGACAGAGAATAGAATTGAGAGATGAGAGGTTACAGCTTTCTTTAAAGTATCTCTTTCAAGTAAATGTCAATATGGATGTGTTAAAATCTGTGTAAGTCAAGTGGCGAATGAAGAGAAGATTCTTATGTTATCTCTATCTTTTTGAGTGATAACAATGTTTCCTAACATTAAAAAGTAGTTCTCTTAGTAATTTAGAGAGTGCCAGCACTATATTCATATGCAACAATAATCACTCAGCATTGAGATAATTCTTGTTCAGGTGGGTTTTCTGTCCTATGAGAAATGCTATGAAATGGCAACACTTTACTGATTGCATTGTTAAAATTATGTTGTGATTAAAAAATCAGGTTCAGAACATCCACCTTGCCAAAGAAGGCTAGAAAACTTTTAGAATGATGATGGTCACAAAAACTGACAAAATAAACACTGTGACAGAAATAAGCATTTACAAGTGTACTAAATAAGGGTAATTTTTCAGAAGTAGCAATTAGATTAAGTCTCCTGAATCTTCTTTAGGTTTTGAGGTTTTCATTCTTAAAATCTGCAAGTTAACAAAGTGAGGATAGAATACTGGACTTCAACATGTAATGCCAGAATTAGAGAAAAATAACTTTGAGTCAGTAAAAAGTTTCTATGCTGTATCATTAGGTATAATTTTTCTTACTCCAGAAACAATATCAGTTTATTGACATATAACTCTGTTATAGTATTAGAGTGATTAAAAAATTCATAGCTTTTCACCATGAGCCTAGATTTTTTACTTGCAGTTGCATTGATTCAGGCATCCCAATAATGTAGAGATAGTAATATATTTTATATAAGGATTATGTTATCATGACTAGTGAAAAATAAGCAATGCTTATTTTATTTCATTATTTTTCATATACTATGAGTTATTTATAATTCTAATGAACTAGAATAATTATTTTTTCATTTATGACTCTACTACGATATTGCATAGATTCTGGAAACAAATGAACTGTATGCTTTCTGACACTTACACAACTGAATAGAGGATTCCCCTGCACACTTTTTCGAACATGCATTTAAGAAAGTAGGGAGATAGCTCAAAGTTCTGGAACACATATTTCACATATAGGAGCCCACAGTAAATTCCCAATCATCATATGGGCCCTAAGCGACACTAAGCATGACTGCTGAGTACCAAGTCTGGAGTAGATTCCAAGCACTGTTGGTTATGGTTGTGAAAGAGAGAGAGAGGGAGGGAGGGAGCGAGGGAGGGAGGGAAGGAGGGAGGGAGGGAGGAAGAGAGGGAAGGAAGGAGGGAGGGATAAGGAGTAGAGGGAGAAGAGGGAAAGAGAGAAGGGACAGAGGGAAGGGATAAAAGAAAGGATGGAAAGTATGAAGGAAGGGAGGATATAGTAATTGATGTTGAGATTCTGTCCTGATTTTTTTCTCTACTCTTTTTAGTAATTTAAGTTTTTCTTTTACTAATATGTTTTATAAATGAAAAAATTCTATTTCTGAAATGCAGAGAGAAAAGACATGACTAATGTCATGAATTTAATATTAATAGTATTGTTAATAGTCTTAACCCTGACACTTAATTGACTATAAATTTTTATTATTAACTTTTATTGAAATCATTGTGATTTACAAAGTCCTTTATAGTTGGATTTCAGACATGTAACAAATCAAGGTCAGTCCCATCACCAGTGTCCGCCTCCCTTCACCACCAGTGTCCATCTCTTTTCACCAGTGTTTCCATTGCCCCCTGGCCTGCCAGTATAGCAGGCCAATTTTAAGTTTAGATTGTTATATTTTGGGTCTCTTGATTCTATTGTTGTTGGGTTTGGATTGGATATTTAGTTCCGTCCTTTTTTAAAATTTTTTTATTGTAAGAATTTATTCGGGACAAAATTGATTAACATAATGAGGTAAACTAACATAACATAATATAATAACATAACATATAATATAATTGATATAATAGTAATACATGTAAGTCAAAGGAAGTTTCTGATTAAAAACACAATTTTTTTCCATAATGGCTTACATATCTTTCACAGTAGTATTTTAGGTATGTTTTAACATTGAATAAGGAAAATACCCATCACCAAATATGTCCTCCCCCCATTCCAGTCCCCTTTCTACAACCCATATACCCCATCATCACCCCCGGGCTGCTAGAGTAGGTGGACCCCTCTTTGTCTGGCTTACTATTAGTGATCACATATCTGTTTGGTCCTGGAACCCTCCTTTGTTTCCCCTTCTATTTAAGAGGCAGAGCTAGATACATCGAAGTATGTGGTTTTGTTTAAAGGAAAGAAAAGCAACGATTGGGGTACAAAATAAGAGGGAAAAAAGCCTGCCTGGCTTGCTTTATTTAACATGTAGAATTCTTTCATGCATACATTAAATGATAGCATATAAAAAACTTTATATATTTTATAATATAAATATAAACAAAACCTTTATATATAATAAAGTTGCTACATCATTATAAAGCCTTTTCTTGGCATGTTAAAGAGGGATTAAAGGCATATCCAAGAGAGAGGAAGGTGAAGAAATTCTTCCCTGGGGTAGAATTCTCCATGGATCCATATTGTTGTATATTTTAAGGCAATTTTTCTCATGGGTTTCAGAATTACCTGATGGGCTCATTAACACAAAGATTGCTGAATCACAGCCTGAGTTTCTGCTTTAGTAGGTCTTGGGAAAGTCATGAAATTCTTCATTTCTGGAAGCTTCCTAAGTGTTTATGACACTGCTTTCCCCCTAACTTTGAAAACCACTGTTTAAACAAGTCAAAGATAGATAGAATATAGACAGATAGATAGATAGATAGATAGATAGATAGATAGATAGATAGATAGATAGATGATACAGGTGTTCTATCATAGTTGACTAGAAACTTACAGGTGACCCTCAGGAATAGACTGCTATTGGCACAGAAAATATATTGAAATTTATTAAAGAGAGAGGCATGGATATAAAATGAAATTCAAAGATTAAATGACATATCTTAGGAATAAACTTTATAATCAGACGCAGACTAAAATAAAAAAGGAGAGTTGAAATGTATGATGGATCCCATGAAATATTTGGTTGATCCAAACAAATCAGTATTGTTTGATATTATTAAATTAATGACCATTTGATTAGTTGTAAATAATCATATTTTCTATTTTAGTAGATCTAGATTCCCATCTGCTTTTGAAAAATTAGATGTGACAAATTGAAGGGACTGCATAGTCACATGATGAATGGGATGAGCCTAATAGCTGCTTCCTTTTCCTTAGGTGTGAGTTTTTGGGTAAATCTGTTCCTATCTGGTCCTTCACCCTTTAGATCAGTATTTATCATTTGGAACCCGCATGACTCTTTGATAATCCCATGAATATTCTGAAAACCCTCTAGAATATATTAAGAAGGGTATAGGTAAAATTACATAAATGGGGGAGTAGTGTGAGACTAGGAAATAAAGTAGAATACAAGCATACTAGAAAGAAACAAGTTATGAAGGAGGCCACCACTAGAAAAAGGTTGAGAAGCTATGCTAAAGATGGTCTGCTAGATCTCCATGAACAGGACAAGTTCAATAAATAAAACCAGAAAAATATATATTCTTCGGTCTAGAGACAGAGAAGAACTGGTGATGGTGATGAACAAAGGCTCATAAGAAGGAAAAGTGACAGAAGCAATCAAGTTAGTGGAGTTGACTTGGGAAAGGAACAGGAATGTTCATCCCAATTCATGACAGGCTAAAAAAGGGCAAAGTAAATAAGAAACTGGCTGAGTTTTTGTAGGATATGCTGGAGACATCACTTGATGCCACAGAGCACCTGTAAGAGCCAATGTGCGATGAAATAAACATTTTTCCCCAACCACATTTTGATGCTTAGTGTTTGAGGTAGGAATTTTATTGCAATACAGGACTGAATGGGGATAAAGCCATTTAAACCACCAAATCAACACATAAAACTAACTCTATAGTTTTGACAAAAATTAATGAAGTCAGGAAGCATTATTCTTTATAATTATCCAAAGTCAGGTATCAGTTCACTTCAACTGCTATCCCACAGGTTTTGCTGAAGAAAGGTAATTGTGTGCCCAGAATTAAGCACGTTAGGATCTGAGCTTCATTTTAATGGAAAGGTGGTAGAGGGGAGATTCACTTATATAGTTTTTCCTGTAAGTTGTTTTAAACATTTTATAACAAAGAAAAAATACAGAATGCAAAACTATTGCTTAACAGACATTTCAAAGAGATCATGCCTTATAGCAACTTGTTGGTGCTACATGCTTCTGCCCAGACTTCACCAATACTTATGCCAACCTCTACTCTAGGACAGTGGCAAAGTTTGAGAATTACTTTTGCATGAAGCACTTTATTCTTCCTGGTCAAATTTATAGGCCATAGGGGCTTCAAATAGTATAGGACTTTCGGTACTTGCCTTGCATGCAGCCAACCACAGTTTGAATCCTGGCAACATATATGGTCTCCCAAGAACTCCCAGGAATGATTCATGAACACAGAACCTCGACTAAGTCATAAGCTAGATGTGCCTCTCCCAAAGACACAAAACTCATAGTACATAATGATCGTAGTTTAAAATATGTAGAAAATAATATTTAGCCTTATTCAAATTGGGGGTACTTCAAATAGTTTTGGCTAAAATAAACCAATTAAAATTCTATGTAGTCTGTAAACTAAACTAAATATCTGTATGGGCAACTTTTAATGAACAGATCAACTGATTGAACTCTGGCAGGACCACAGTACTGATTATCTATCTTGGCTTTTTTAGCCCAATATTGATATTGATTTTTAAATTTTTGCATGCTTTTTTATCACAGAAGAGTTGCAAAACACAGAATCACTCTTTAAAAATAAAAGAATAGAGTATTTTCTCTGACAAAACATGGGGATATTAAATTTTTTTTAGTCTTTCACTGAAATAGATTAGTTCTCTGGTTTTTATCGAGAATTACCATATCCAATTAGGATTTCTATCTGTTAATAAATGGTCTCAGTTATTTCTCTCTAAATGCAGCAGAATTATTCTCTGAAGCTGTCATTCATTCCAGAGCGATGGCATTACTAATTTCGCCAACAATGTGTGTCCTCAATTAGAGATTGAACAGCTAGTAAGATACTTGGCTTACAAATGGAAAATCCAGTTTCAATTCC
>PVKC010037452.1:0-12980 GCA_004027635.1 Crocidura indochinensis
AGGGGAAAAAGAAGTATAGCAGTTAAGGCACTTACTTGTCTTCTTGCATGCGGCCTCTCTGAGTTTCCAACACCATCTTTGTTCCTCTGATCACTGCTAGGGATCATTCCTTAGTACAGATAGCACCTGAACACGGCCTGATGTGTTTCATAAACTAGAGAAAACATAAAGTTATGGAGACAACTGAAACAAAAATAGCCCAAGCCTGGGGCCTGGAGAGATAGCACAGCAGTGTTGGCCTTGCAAGCAGCTGATCCAGAACCTAAGGTGGTTGGTTCGAATCCCGGTGTCCCATGTGGTCCCCCGTGCCTGCCAGGAGCGATTTCTGAGCAGATAGCCAGGAGTAACCCCTGAGCACTGCCAGGAGTGGCCCCAAAACCAAAATAAATAAATAAATAGCCCAAGCCTAACTTGCAATGTCTTGCTCAATGGCATGAATCCTAGACCTTTCTAGTCTTCAGTTTCCCACTGCTTCCTTATGCTCAGTTCCCAGGGCAGGAAGGGTCTCAGAATAGATGAATGGGTAGGCAGTGCCCTAAGTTGGGTGCCGGCATTAAATGTTCCTGTGAGCTTCACGAGGTGCAGCTCTTATAAGCCCCAAGTTAAAAATCCAGAAAAGAAAGTGGATAGGGACCAGAGAGATAGAACAGTGAGTAGGGTATTTGTTCTGCATGCAACTAACCTGATTTCAATCTACAGCATTCCATATGGTCCTTGAGCCTTCCAGGAGTAACCCCCGAGCACTGTGTGGCCAAAATACAAATAATCAAACAAATAAGCATATAAAAAGGGTCAAGATTCTGTTTTTAGGGGACCCGGGAGATAGCATGGAGGTAAGGTGTTTGCCTTTCATGCAAAAGGTCATTAGTTCGAATTCCAGTGCCCCATATGGTCCCCCGTGCCTGCCAGGAGCAATTTCTGAGCATGGAGCCAGGAGTAACCCCTGAGCACTGCCGGGTGTGACCCAAAAACCAAAAAAAAAAAAAAAAGATTCTGTTTTTAGAGTGCACACAGGTTGGAGGGTTGTAGCTGGTAGACAGAAACTCAGCCGTGAGCTCACAGCCCAACAGAAAATATGAGTCAAGAAGTGAACAGGACCTCTGACATCGTCTTCTTCTCAAAATCCTGGGGTGGATCAGTTGTCCTATCTTTTTTTTTTTTTCAATTGTCCTATCTATGTCCCCTTTTATGGCATGTTGGTGAAGGAGACTTGCTCTCTGTTAAAAACATTTTTGGTCCACATATGGTCTCTGAATCCCCTCCAGAAGTGATCCCTGAGTATCACAGAATGTGGTCCCCAAACCAAAAAAATTTTGGGGGGGGGGCATACCTCCTGACACTCGGGGTCCCTCCTAGCTCTTTGCTTAAAATCACTCCCTGAAGGCTCATGGGATCATATGGATGACAGGGTTTGAACCGAGATCACCATGTGCAAGACAAACACCTTATCTGCTATGCTATTTCTCTGTCCCCAAACTTTAATTGGGGGGGTTCACATTCGAGGTTAATATTGGCCTTTGCTTCCATAAATCGCTCCTGGCCTGGCAGACTTGGGGGACCATATAGGATGCCAGGATTCAAACCACCATCCATCCTGGGTCTGCTGCATGCAAGGCAAACACCCTACCGCTATGCTAGCTCTCTGGCCACCAAACTTTATTTTTTTAATTTAGAAAATTGTATTATGGGTTTTTTTTTTTTTTTTTTGGTTTTTGGGTCACACCTGGCAGTGCTCAGGGGTTACTCCAGGCTCCATGCTCAGAAATTGTTCCTGGCAGGCACGGGGGACCATATGGGGCACTGGGATTCCAACTGATGACCTTTTGCATGAAAGGCAAATGCCTACTTCCATGCTATCTCCCGGGCCCCAGAAAATTGTATTTTTAAATTTGAGAACCATGCTAGTAGTGCTCAGGCTTATTCCTATTCTTTTTGTTGTTGTTGTTGTTGTTCTGGTGTGACCTATTATTTTTCTACTATATCTCTGACCCTTTCAATCTTTCTCTTGTTTCTTAGACTTCATCTCCTCTCTGTGAGGCTCAAATTGTATTTATCAGATGCATGTCTCCTAGCTACTTCTACTAATAAGAAACCAGAACCAGGGCCATAGCAATAGCACAACCGGTAGGGCATTTGCCTTGCATGTAGCCATCCCAGGTTTGATTTCTGGCATCTCATATGCTCCTGCCAGGAACAATTTCTGAGTACAGATCTAGGAGTAGCCTCTGAGTGTGACCGAGTGTGATCCAAAAACCAAAACCAAAACCCCCCAAAAAAGATAATGATCTTGCTGATTCTTACAGTATACTATTCAGTTACCCCTTAAGTAATCAGCAAAAGGGAGAGAAGTCAATCACTGCTTCCTGAATGCCCTTTCTCTCCACAAAAGTGAAAGGAGAACAGACACAATCTGTGCCCTCAAGTTTATGTTCTGGAGAGGGAGTAAAATGCTCATGTTGGGCATGGGTTTGAGTGAGAGAGAGAGAAAGAGAGAGAGAGAAAGAGAGAGAGAGTGAGAGAGAGAACAGTTGATAAACTCAAAGACACGAGAATGCAAAATGCAGAGGTGGTTTATTTGCTTAGCTAGCTAAAGGTCCAAGATTTCCACCTGAGAGCAAGTTTCTAGTCAAGGACCCCTAGTCATTATTCCACTGAGGTTATTTAGATGTACAGCATCAATTTAAACCCACCCAGTTACTTTCCTATTGGCACCTGCCACATTTCAAAGAATATATCTTCTATTCCATTGGGTACCACTTAATGTTAAATTTCAGACAGTCTGATTCCATGGTAACAGACATTGATGTGTCTTTTATAGAATATTTTTAGTCTTTTAGTCTTTTATCTGTATCTATCTATATCTTTTATATCTTTTTTTTTTTTTTTTGGTTTTTGGGTCACACCCGGCAGTGCTCAGGGGTTACTCCTGGCTCCATGCTCAGAAATGGCTCCTGGCAGGCACGGGGGACCATATGGGGCACCGGGATTCAAACCGATGACCTTTTGCATGAAAGGCAAACGCCTTACCTCCATGCTATTTCCCGGCCCTCTTTTATATCTTTTTTTTTATCTTTTGCCTATATCTCCCATCTTACACCCACATGTGACATCCCAGCCATCTGGTCCCGACCAGAGGTCCCCCTTCGTTTCCAACTCTTATTTGAAGGTCACATTCCTATAGGCATACAAACTAACAAAGGAAGTATACAAAAGTTAATAAGCAGTTTATCAAAAGGCAGAAACTTTTATGGGGAAAGCAGAAATCTCAGGGTTCCACACTTAATTATGGAATCATGTGGCAGGTACTAAAGTTAAGTTGGAATCAGGAAATTTAGACTTTGGTGGGCTCTGGAAAAAGTTCATGATGAGGAAAATACATATTAAACAGATATCTGAGAAAGAGCTATAAATAAAATAGGAAACCTGGCAAGAATAGGAAAGAACAATGGAAATACTGGGGAATGAGTTGAAGAAATCTGGTCAACACATGTGATTTCAACTCATGATCAGTTTGCTCTGAGCAGCTACACTATGACTCCTCCAGGACCTGTAAATCACTGCACTTTAACATGTGCCAGCACAAAGTCAGACTTCTAGTAAACTACATACACACATCACTGAGATAAATGGGACCATAATCATGAAAGATGGGATTAGGGACAGTTTGAAAGGAAGGGGTTAAGTTGCGTGATCATATTTGGATCAGAGATCCTATTGCAGTCGTCTAGCTACATACAAGGTAAGTGCTTTCACCCCTATACTCTCTCTTCAACCTGTAGAGGTTACTTTTGGGGGCCACATATGATGGTGTGCAGGGCTTATTCCTGGCATGCCAGGTGGACTGTATATCTTGCCAGGGAACAAACCAAGTTGGCCAGAGGCAAGGTGGGCACCCTGCCCCTTGAACTCTTTATCTAGCCTTGTTCTATCTTAAATACCTTGAAGATGAAAAGACTGAGATTGGTCAGAATAACAGCCAGAAGAGCTAGGAAAATGAATCCTTTTCCCAAGCCTAGAAGAGCTCTGCAGACTATCTCAGTTAGCTCACTTCGATACTGCTATCTTCCTGAGCTTTATTTGCTGGAATTGTCCAGAAGCAGGTTTCCCAGGAGATGGCCCTGGGATAAGAAATTGTGTATAAGTGATTTACTAAGGAAAGGCCCAAAAAGCCTGGGAAGGAAGGATGGGGAAGAAGAAGCCCAGTCAGGCTAATTAGGTCCTACTTGAGGTGACTGGTTATCTAGAAGAGGGAGCCAGAAGTCTGGCTACCTGAACCTGAGGACAGCTCTAGTCAGGCCAGTGTGTCAACATCATCTGTATTGCCTTGAGCAAGAGAGTTGTACTTCCTGCTTCGGCTGACATTGCCCATGTGCTGCCCGAGTACAGAAAATCCCTTTTGTACTTTGATGACTGGGAATGGTCAGGGGGTCAAAGGGCTTCCATATTTCTAGAGCAATTCTCTGGAAAAGGCTGTAAGTTCTGGCCAGAGAGAGCACAAGAGGCTGAACACAGCTTTGCATGTGACAACCAGGACTCAGTAGCCAACACCATATGGTCCTCCCCAGTGTGAGCTAAGAGCATCACTGGATATGGCCCTCCTCGCACACCCGCACAGAAAGCTGCATATGTGAATTCTTCCAAATGAATTGAAAGGTTGGAGAGCTAGTATAGTGGGGAAGGTACTTGCCTTGCATGCAGCATACCTGGGTTCAGTCTCCAACATCCCATATGATCCCATGGGTACTACAAGGAATGATTCCTGAGTGCAGAGCCAGGAATAACTCCTAAGCACCAATGAGTATGGCCCAAAAACTAAAAAAAAAAATTATAGAAATGAATTCACAGGGGACTGGAGAGATAGCATGGAAGTAAGGCATTTGCCTTGCATGCAAAGGACGGTGGTTCAAATCCCAGCATCCCATATGGTCCTCTGAGCCTGCCAGGAGCAATGTCTAAGTGTAGATCCAAGAGTTACCTCTGTAACTGGGTGTGACCCAAAAACCAAAAAAAAAAAAAAAATGAACTCATGAATGAGAAAACAGAAGTGACAAAGTGAGGGAACAAGAGAGTTTGCTAGAGCATCTGTGATCAACTTTTCTCCCATTCAGACCATCAGCTTGTACAGTGTTGCATGGCCATTGGAATCAGGTAAGGGTTTGAATTCTAGCTCCAACAATTGGGTTAGAAGTAGAAGTCTGGTGCTCGCTTAGGCAGCACATATACTAAAATTAGAACGATACAGAGAAGATTAGCATGGCCCCTGCTCAAGGATGACACACAAATTCGTGAAGCATTCCATATTTAAAAAAAAAAAAGCAGAAGTCTGTAACTGTAAAGTGATTTATTGCTTTGAATCTCAAGCTTCACATTGGCAAAATTCAATTGATTTGTCTCAAATAAAATGCATTTATATTAATTATAAAAACACATATTTACTATTTAAAACTTTCTGAAATCAGGAGACATTTTAAAATAACTGATGTCTAAGCAGCTCTTAGGAACTTCGTTGCTGCTTCTCCTCTCATGCACTTAGTCTGGGCTGTTCACAGTACTACTACCTTTTTAACTGAGTTAGACGGACTGATAAGAGTCATTCCAAATGTCTTCAGAATAATTACACTGTGATTCAACATTGATAGGAAACAGGAACAGGAACAGCAGAGAAAAAAACGGAAAATAACAGCAACCATATAAATTTGGTGTAAAAGATGCAAGTTTCCTTGTAGGAGGGATTGACCATTTTATATAATTTTTATCAAAAAAAATAAACCAAGTCTAACCTGTATAGAGCCTCAGAGAGGAAGATAACCACAAGTAGTAGAGTTGTTACTGCATTTTGTTTCAGAGAAAGGTGCAGGGAAATCACAGCCATTGAAAAAGAGGGGAAATTTCTGAATCCTTGGAAGAAAATTCAAAACAATGAGATGCTGGTACATGGATTCATAACAGAGCAGGTACATGGATTCATAACAGAGCAGCTTCCGACTTTTGTTGGCTTTTTCCCTTTCTTCCTGATTTAAAACAATAACAACAACAAAAATAAAACAAAATCCATGAACTTTAGTTAAATGATGTCTTAGACTTAATAAAATTTTCCCCAAATCCCAAATGCCACAATCCCATTTGGGACTTTCTGGATATAGACTATGCAAAGCAGATATCAAAAGAAGTCATAGAGGGGGTGAGGCATAGCTTCGTGGTAGAGCACTTACCATGCACATATGGTTAGACCCTTGGTTCAAGAGAAAGGAGAGGAGGAAAGGAAAAGACAAAGGGAAGAAGAAAGACATGTGATCTAGAAAGGCCAGATATGAGGCACTAGACTGAGAAGTGGCAAAGAAAGAAAATGGGATCAATTTACGACCCAGATGATGGAACCCCAGATATATAGTTCAGTATGACTAGACATGACACAGGCCAAAACCGTGACTTCACCCAGCTACTTTAGCTATGGGTCATGACTCCATCTAAGGGACATGAACTTATTAAAATTTTCTTTAACATTTTTTTCTCTTAAAATACCTTTATTTTGTTTTGTTTTGTTTGGCCACACCTGGCAGCAGTCAGGGGTTACACCTTGCTCTATGCTCAGAAATCATTCCTGGCAGGTTCTGGAGGATGAGATGCTGGGGATTGAACCTGGGTCTATCCCAGGTCAGCTGCATGCCAGGCAAATACCCTTGCACTGTACTATCTCTCTGTTCCTAAATATTACTTAGTATTCTTGTATCTTTTTTGTTTGTTTGTTTTTGTTTTTGTTTTTGGGTCACTCCCGGCAGTGCTCAGGGGTTACTCCTGGCTCCATGCTCAGAAATTGCTCCTGGCAGGCACGGGGGACCATATGGGTCACCGGGATTCGAACTGATGTCCTTTTGCATGAAAGGCAAACGCCTTACCTCCATGCTATCTCCCGGGCCCCAGTATTCTTGTATCTTAATTGGCAAAATTAAGCCTTGGTATACCAAATGGAGACATCTATAAATTCAATAGCATATACATACTTTACAAGAGATTTCACCAGGTGAAAATCCAGCCTTCATTTTATAGAATTCTGACACTGTGAGCCTGGAGAGAAAAGCCAAGTTGCAGAGTTAGACAGCAGAATTCCTGCTGGTGGATGACCATAAGCAGCCACTGACTTCTCCCAGGTTCAATTTTTCAATCATTCCATGGAGAAAACACATGAATTTCTCAGAACTAAATGAAATAAAGTGATCATAATGCTTAAGCATCAGGCCTGGCACGTATTAAGTTCTCGGTAGACTGGAGCTACTAGTTTAGTTGTTTCTTCTCCACAAAGGAACCAGGCAATTTGTCCAGTCATTCCCAGATGATTCACTTGAACTGAGCCATGATAAAGAAGTACATTTTAGGGTTTGACTGTCAATGGCTGTTAAAATATGATCACCATGAGAACATCTGTTTTCGATGGAAGTTCTAGTCCTAGTATTGTCTGGAGAGTAACCCTTTAGTAACCCCCTTCAAAAACAATCGAAAGCTTTGTATTGCATTGACCATTTCTAAGTGCATTGAAAATGATCTTTATTCACAAATTTAAAACAAACAGGGCCAGGACAGTAAAGGAGACAGCTAACAAGTCACCATTCCATTAGTGCACTTGTCATCATCCACTCATCGGGCTTTAAAGCTCTTGAAACATTTACATTCTCATTGACCTTTGTGGTCTCAGTGAGCAGCACTCAGAAAAGGTTTTATGGAACTACCATTACAATTTTATGTGTGAGCTGGACATGGCACCTTTAAAATATGCTTTCTTGGGGGATATATTGGTGATGTGTGTGGTATTGGAATTTTGTGTGAGGGAAACCACCAATAACAGTATATTGGATCACAGAACCTCAATCAATAAAAATATTTTAATTTAATTAAAATTAAAGCATGCCTCCTTGTTATATCATATTTTTATTTTATGGGTTTTGTATTTTGTTTTGGAACCACACCCAGCTATATTCATGGTTCACTCCAGGCTCAGGGAATATTCATGACAGGGATTGAGGGAACCATATGGAATACTAAAGATTGAGTTTAGGTCAACCATGAACAGATCAAGCACCATACCCACTGGGCTATCTTTTCATTTCCCACTATGTTTTTGAGCCACACCCAGTGGTGCTCAGCGTTTATTCCTGGCTCAGTGCTCAGGAATTACTCCCAACAGGCTCAGAGGACTATATGGAATGCTAGGAATCAAACCTGGGCTGGCCGTGTGCAAGGCCAATGCCCTACCTGCCTTGTTATCACTGTGGTATCATTTTTTACCCATTCTTATACATACAATCACAGTGAATGTGCTTTTAGAACATCTTTATGCCACTGTCTAGTTATGTCCTTATAAATTCTTTGGTAGCAGAATTACTAGAATAAAAGTAGACAATTGTTTTAATTGATCAGATATTGCCCTCTAGAAAGTATTTGTCATCTATTTTTTAGTTTGTTTTTTTTTGGGGGGGGGGTCACAGCCAGGAGTGCTCAGGGGTTACTCTTGCCTCTGTGCTCAGAAATCACTCCTGGCAGGCTCAGGGGACCATATGGGACCATTTGAACCACCATCTATCCTGGATTGGCTTCATGCAAGGTAAAAGCCCTATCACTGTTCTATCTCTCTGGCCCAGTATTTGTCTTCTAATTTCAGCACTATTTAAATTTTTTCCAGACTGGTAGGAGCAGCAGGAACAACTCAAAACCATTGATCCACGAATAGTTCCTGAATGTTCTTGAACAACTATCAATATTAGGTAGCATTCCTCCCTAATCACTGTAACTGGCTCTTTAAAACGAAAACTCTGAAATTAATCGAGAACTCAAAGTATTGAAGCAGAGGCTCAGTGTGTATAAAGCCAAGAGGTCACGATCTATGGCACTACACGGCCTCCTGAGCACCACTAAGCCTTGCTGGTTTCCCCAACCTCTGATAATGTAAAATGTTTCCCCCAAAACATGCAAAATTATATATACTACATATGACTAAGTTACTACTGGGGACATGATTCATTAGTAGAGCACTTGCCTTACATATGAAGGATTTATGTTTAATTTTTTTTTTTGGGTCACACCCAGCAGTGCTCAGAGGTTACTCCTGTCTCTATGCTCAGAAATAGCTTCTGGCAGGCACGGGGGACCATATGGGACACCAGGATTCGAATCAACCACCTTAGGTCCTGGATCGGCTGCTTGTAAGGCCAACGCTGCTGTGCTATCTCTCCGGCCCCTATGTTTAATTCTTAGCAACACACACACATCACTCTACCATCAGAATTTCACAAAATTGACATGTGAGTTTGTGCTTTGCTTTTTTCTTTGGCATGAGTATGCTAAGGCTACCATCTAGAACAAATACCCCTGAGTAGGTTACTTACACAAAATAAATGTATCTATCACCATTCTGAAGGCCAAAAGTCTTGCCTGTAGGTTTGGTTTCTCCTTAGATCTCTTTCCTTGACTCACAGATGATTGATATTTTTGGAAGGCATCTCCATGGTCTTCTGACTGACTGCGTGATAACCTCTTCTATGGACACCAGCCATGTTGAATCTGGGTTATCCCAAATTGGATGGCCTTATTTTACCTTACGTACCTTCTTAGAGGTCTGTATTTCAAACCCAGGACTTCAACATGTAAGTGTCAGGAGACATGATTTTTGTCTGTCACACACTCCTTATATTAGGGTTCAAGCAGATGACCAGTGTTGAGAGTCAAAGACCATCTCTGATAATGTAAAATGCAAAAGGGAGTTTTACTCAGCTGCAGATGGGCACTCTGTCTGGAGACAAAGGCTCTATATGAAACTAACAGGCAGGTTATATAGAGTTAACAGCTTCAGCAGGCTAAGTATTTCATTGGCTAATAAAAAAAACAGTTTAACTTCCACAGCACACATGATTGGTTCAATTTTCACTTTCATTTCCTGCGCTCATCTCTTACACAGGTGTCTCATGTCTCAGAGATGACCTAACTCCTGCCCCACCCCTTATCTGATATGATACCCTTTGGGCTAAAAAACAGAACGACCTTCATAACAAGGAGGCCTTGGCTGGCCTGGGAATGCAAGGAGGAGCAGTATATGAGATGGGAGAGGGAAGGGGTAAATAAGCTGATTCAGGTTTAATACTTGTTATAGCTTCAAGGTCTGGGGAAACTTCAAGCAGTTTCAAGCTTGTTGTTAAGATAAGTTAGAGCTTCAGGGTCTGGGGTATTCAGGGTTTGGAGTCTAACTCTTACTGTTCTAGATTCCTTCGGACTAATTTTCTTAAAATCACAGTTTCATCAACACTGAAAATTTACTCAGGCAGTTGACCTCACTGCATGTCACCACCTCTTATTTTCAAATCCTACTTCCCATGGTTCAAGGGTGAATCTCCAAAACGTTAGCTGATATATTCATTTCTCACTGAGACGTTAAGATTCAAGAGAGTCTTGAACCATGCATGGCTTATGATAAAAATTTACTAGTTCCTCTCTTCTTTTTTTTTTTTGGTTTTTGGGCCACACCTAGTGATGCTCAGGGGTTACGCCTGGCTATGCGCCGCTCAGAAGTCGCTCCTGGCTTGGGGGACCATATGGGAAACCTGGGGATCGAACCGCGGTCCGTCCTAGGCTAGCGCAGGCAAGGCAGGCACCTTACCTTCAGCGCCACTGCCTGGCCCCCAGTTCCTCTCTTCTTAATCTTTACATTATCTTTTGGTTTTTGGACCACACCCAGCGGTGCTCAGGGGTTACTCCTGGCTCTATACTCAGAAATTGCTTGTGGCAGACTCGGAGAATCATATAGGATGCCAGGAATCAAATCAGGTAGGTACTGGGTCGACTGCATACAAGGCGAGTCCTATTGCTGTGCTATCACTCCAGTTCCAGTACTAACATTCTTGGATGAATTTTAGTATCTAGTGTTAACGAGTCTCACTCAGTGGTTTTAATTCTTTTATATTACATTACAATCACTTATATGAACTATAATACCCCAATACTATGATCCTAGCCTCAAAGATGCTAATCTGTAGGCAATAGGGCCCAGCTGACAAGAATTTTGGGGCCCGGGAGATAGCATGGAGGTAAGGTGTTTGCCTTTCATGCAAAAGGTTATCGGTTCGAATCCCGGTACCCCCTATGGTCCCCCATGCCTGCCAGGAGCAATTTATGAGCATGGAGCCAGGAGTAACCCCTGAGCACTGCCGGGTGTGACCCAAACACCAAAAAAGAAAAAATTGTTGTTAAAGAAATAAGCATCTAACCTTATCCAAAATGGGGAGAAGAAATGAACAGAAATTTCCTCAAAGAAGAAATACAGGGGGCCAAAAGGCACGTGAAAAATGATCCACATCATTAATCATCACAGAGAGAAGCAAATCAAAACAGTGAAATATCAACTCACACCACAGACTGGCACACATTACAAAGAACATATAACTGATACCCAACTACATTTATGTCTGTAATCAAGGTGCTTAAATAAAAAATTCTTATTTTTATATAAACACGATTGTAATTGTGTTTCAGTCATTAACAGAACACCCCCACTTCACCAGTGCAATGTTCCCATCACCAATGCCTCTCCCCATCCTGTCCCCTGCCTGTATTCTAGACAGACATTTTACTAGTTACTTTTTTTTTTAAGTTTAGTAAGCTCTTCTCCACCTCCATCCCCCTCCTCCTCCCGACCCTTCCTGCTTCCTTCCTCTGCCAGCCTGACCCACGCTGGCCGGTCACCACCATTCAGAAAGGTTACAGGTTTTATCCACCCTTGCAGAGGAGAATTTCTGGAGGAGACAAATAATGAAGCACAAAGATTTAATTACAGATCAATCTATGAAGAACACAGCAAAATCAGCTCTCCAGCACCTGACTTTAGGTAGGAGTGCCTTGGCCCACAACCACGGGGAAAAATTCTTGCCTGGCTTGGGCTACAGCGGACTCTTTTAAAAGCAACACCTGGGCTATTTCCTGATTCCAGGTGTCAATCAAAAAAGAACACAGGCCACACACCTCATAGAATACGAATCCCATCACAACATGGAGTAAGACTAACACTTCAAGGGCGGCAATGGGGAAACAATGCAGGTCAACATCATGGATAGAGAATGAAGATGGCAGCTCTGATGACCCCCAAAATGCCAACCACCTAATTAATCTTTTAGATAAGGAGTTTAGAATAGGGGCCCGGGAGATAGCATGGAGGTAAGACATTTGCCTTTCATGCAAAAGGTCATCGGTTCGAATCCTGGTGCCCCATATGGTCCCCCGTGCCTGCCAGGAACAATTTCTGAGCATAGAGCCAGGAGTAACCCCTGAGCACTGCCAGGTGTGATCCAAAAACCAAAAAAAAAAAAAAAAAAAAAAAGAGTTTAGAATAGAAATATGGAGGATGCTCGGAGAACTCAAAGAAAGCATAGATCGATCTGAACAGACCATAATTATAGAAATCAGAAAACTCCAAATTGAAATAATGGGACTGAAAAATGCAGTAGACAAAATGAAAACTCTATGGAAAGACTCTCCAATAGAGGAACAGCAGCTGAAGACAGAATTAGTGAGCTGGAAGATGAGCTGCATAATAACTCCATACAGCAGAAAAGACTAGAAAAGAATCTCAAAGCAGGGCCCAGAGAGATAGCACAGCGACGTTTGCCTTGCAAGCAGCTGAGCCAGGACCAAAGGTGGTTGGTTGGAATCCCGGTGTCCCATATGGTCCCCCATGCCTGCCAGGAGCTATTACTGAGCAGACAGCCAGGAGTAACCCCTGAGCACTGCAGGGTGTGGCCCCAAAAACCAAAAAAAAAAAAAAAAAAAGGGGTCTACCCATGCGGAAGGCCTGCTCTCCAACTTGGGTGCGCTGGGGGCCTTGATAGGCTCCTAGCTGTCCCCTCTTTGGGCCCCGGCCTCCAGGCCTTCTGGGGTGGCAGCCCAGGGGGCCAGACCAGGTGGGTGCGGGGGGGTGTCCCCTCCTAGATGGGGTCCCAAGTTTT
>PVKC010037453.1:0-12978 GCA_004027635.1 Crocidura indochinensis
ATTATTCAGAAGTATAGGCAATGACAAAAATCAGTTATACTAAAACTATGCAAAACATAATTTAATCAAAAAGTTCCTTTACAACATTTATTGGAGTCACATTTTCATCTCTGTTCTAACCCATGGTAAGCACTAATCCGATCATTCCTGCTACAGTATTCTTTTACCGAATGCCATATAAATATAAATTCATGGTGTAAAGACAATTGAGACTCTATTCATTTAGTATAATACTTTTGAGAGCTTGGGATTATTCTACATCACTGAGTGTATCAATAGTTAACTCTTTTTTGTCACTGATTAACAGTTTTTAATATAGAAATGTTGCACAACTTTCTTATTCTTCCAATTTTTAGTGGTGTTTATGTTGTTTCCATCTTGGAGTAATAATGAAGTACCATAAGATTTATGTACATATTTTTTGGGTGAGCATATTGTTATTTTTCTAGGGGCATATCTATGATCGGAATTGAAAATTCATAAAATGAGTGTATGTTCAATTTACACTACCATACTTCTCTTCAGAGTATCCTAAACTTGTTGCACTCCCAGAAGTCATGTATTAAAGATGTTTCTTTATAGCTTTATTATATCTTGTTATTATCAATTACATTGTATGTAGCTTTATTTCACTGTGGTATTTACACTGCACTGATAATATCATTCACAACTTTGCTTATGTTTCCCTGTCATTCCCTATGTCCTCTGTAGTGAAGTCACTAAAAAAGTTTTCCCCATTTCTAACTGGATTGTTTCATGCACTTGATTTTCTAATACTGTTCATAAATTTTTGATATAAGTATTTATTAGAATTTATGCTTTAAAATTATTTTCTTTTCTCTTAATTAGTAGTTTATCCCTACATCCTGGTTTTTTACTGAAAAATTAACATTTTTCTGTTACTAATTAAGCTTTTAGTATCAAATTTAATAACATCTTGTTCAAAATTTTGAGGATTTTTCTCTTATAATTCTGCTAAAATTTCTTCAGTGTATTATTTTACATTAAAACTATACTTTATTTAGTTTAAGATTACTGTTTGGTATTTTCTTGCCTTAGTTTTATAGTCAGATATCCTAATATTCTAATGCCATTTGTTCTAAATGTACAAATAAAAGGCAGAGATAAAATTTGTTTCTTGAACTATCCTTGCATTACTTTAAAAACAGTCAATTGAGCTTACTGCCTGAATTCTTTTTCTGAAGTATACAGACTGTCCCACTGTTAGGTCCTAATTTTTGTCCATTTTTTTTTGTCCATTTTGTTAAAGCTTTTTTAACTTAAAATAATGTTAGTTACTTAGCTTAAAACTTCAATAAATTTAAGTAATAAATAATTAAAATCAAGTGGTATGATTCCCAAATTTCTTAGTTTAATTCCCAAAACTACACATGATCTCATCACAGAGCCAGGACTAAACCATGAGTACAACCAGGTGTGCCCCACAACCACCAAAATAAAATTATTTTCAGTAAATCAATCTAAATAATGAAATATGATTAGCACCAAAATAAATAAAAATAAGCTTTTGAACATGAAGATACATGGTGTAATTATTTAATGGGTATTACTAAGGAAAAATATTACACATCATTTGCCTGAGATAGTGGGGAAATTAAACTGAGCACAGATTTTTTTTTTAACACCAAATTGAGATTTAAGGTAAACTATGGGCTCTGAATGATTGTTGTGTGCTCCAAAAGGCTCTTCTTGGCAATAGAGAGTATCTATTTTGGGGAATGATGCTGGGAGAAGCTTGCATGTGTGAGCTAGGAAGTATATGGGAAATCACAATATCTGCCTCTTAATTTTATTATAGGCTTACCACTACACTAAATGGCACACACACACACACACACACACCCCTACACTGAAAAAGACCAGTGATGATACAGTATGTAGGGGGTTTTCTTTGCATCCAACCAATCTGAGTTTAATCCTCAGCATACCAGAACATCCCACAAGCACTGCCAGAAATGATCCCTGAGTGTAGAGCCAGGAGTAAAGAACAGTATATCTTATGCATAATTATACATATATTTTTAAGAATTTTTTAAAGGACAATCCATTATTCTTAGAATGCTAAATATTTTTTCTAGAATATAACAATGTGAGAATTATCATTATCAAATTCTCCAATTTTTTTTCAAATACATTTACAGAGAAATGAAGAACTAAAGAAACAGTCAAGCCTTGTGCTTCATTGCCTCTATAAAGATCCCAATTTCCTGGATGCTACATGAATGTTTATTTTTAAATGAGATTGATGAATTCCTATAAATGTCATATGTACTTGGGAAAATCAGCACATCATGTACAGTTCTGATATAATTTATCTGAAATAGACTCGATACAGTCTTTGCCCTAAAAATATACTGGAAAGTGTAGCATACACTAATTTTGATCTCAACAGAGTCAAATGACATTCTAATCAGTTTTCCATGTTTGTTGCTGTTTGATCTGAAAATACACAAAAAAATAATATTATGGATGGGATAAAGTAGTAATTTAGACATCAATCTAATCATTCTATTAGAACTATACAATGTCAATAAAAAGAAATGTTTGCTCTTACTGTTTCCTATTCTAATTTCTTGTCATCCACATTCCAGAGAAACCATTTTTCAACACTAATACTAATTTCTTTGTTTTTTTATTAAACATTTTATCTTATCATTTTCTACAGAGACTTAGTTTATCTGCATTAATAACCAGGGTTTCTATAACATTTATCATTCTTCTAGTCCCCAAATTCAATTGCTAGGTATCTGAACCTTAAACTCAAGGCTTATTAGTGTTTATTCTTGTAAATAATGAGAAATACTCATCCATTGTCAAGACAAAATTGGGACTATGTAAAACTAAAGAGTTTTTATACATCAAAAGAAACTCAGGCTAAAATGAAATAAAACATCTTATTTACTGGTAAAAAAGAAATAAAGGGCTAATATCAAATATATGCAAACATAGTTCACCCTAGAACAAAAGAAGAATAAACCAATAAAACAATGGGTAGAAAAGATAAATAGAATCTCCCTAGTAAACACATACAGATGGTCTGTAGGCATATGAAAAAGTGCTCTTCACTTATCAGAGAAATGCAAATCAAGACAACAATGGAATATCACCTCACACCAGTGAGAATCACATATAACAAAAGACCAGAAACAGAATGCCATCTGGCTCAGTCTCTATGGAAAACAGTATAGAAGCTACACACACACACACACACACACACACACACACACACACACACACACACACACACATTTAAAGAACTACCATATGACCCAGTGATTCCAATCTTTGGCATTTATATCAAGAACATAAAAACACTAACTGGAATATTATATATATCTATATACAATTTCCATTTTATATATAATTATCCATAGGAAATATATTTCCATAGGAATATATATTCCTGTGTTCATGGCAATGTTAAGTGCAGTAGTTAAGATATGGAAACAACCTTATGTTTACCAACACAATCTTTACCAACAGATGAATGGATAAAAATGGTAAGACCAGTGCAAAAGTACATGAATTGTGATCTTCGGCACAGCGTGGTCTTCCAAGCACAGCCAAAAGTGACACTACAGCATTAAGTGTGGCCTCAAAACAAGCAAGATTTGTGATAGGTGTACAATGGAATACTATACCACTGTAAGAGGAATTCTTGTTTTTTGCTATAACTTGGATGGAGACAAGGAGTATCATATTAAGTAAATAAGTCAGAGGGAAATGGACAAGTGCTGGATGATCTCACTTATATGTAGTATATAAAGAAAAAAGAAAGGTACAGAAAACACCCAATGATTACAACCTCTTGGTTTTGACCACAAGACTAAGGTTTCTAAGCATTGTGGGAAAAAGGCTTGGTGATATTTATTATTTATTATTTCTATAAAATTTAAAATAGAGCTGGAGCGATAGCACAGCAATAGGGTGTTTTGCCTTGCATCTGGTATACCCAGGTTAGATCACTGATATACCATTTGGTCCCCTAAGCCTGCCAGGAATGATTTCTAAGTGCATAACCATTGAGTATCACCAGGTGTGGAACCCCTATAAAATTTAAAATAATATGACACAAATCATGCAAATTGAAATACAAGTAAATCATAAAAAATGCTCTAAGTATAAAAGTAGAAGATTCTTATAATCATACAACCTTTCAAAGATCAATTAGAAATAAATAGAAATTTTGATCAGTGTGGTAGGGCATTTGCCTTGGACAATGCCGGCCCAGGACAGACCTCGGTTCAATTCCCAGCATCCCATATGGTCCCCCGACCTTGCCAGTTATGACCCAAAAACCCAACCTGCCCCCAAAAATCTGAACAGAGCAATCACAAGCAAGAAAACAAGAAATGTGGGGCCCGGGAGATAGCATGGAGGTAAGGCGTTTGCCTTTCATGTAAAAGGTCATTGGTTCGAATCCCGGTGCCCCATATGGTCCCCCGTGCCTTCCAGGAGTAACCCCTGAGCACTGCCGGGTGTGACCCAAAAACTAAAAAAAAAAAAAGAAAAGAAAAGAAAATAAGAAATGTAACCAAAAACAAAATCCCAGGACCAGAAAATTTTATTGTTAATTGATAGTTCTACTCAACCTTCAAAAATGATCTTTCCTTCTCAAACTATATCATAAAAATTGAAGAGGTCCAGAGAGATAGTATAGTGGGGTAAAGCACTTGCTGTATACACAGCTGATCTTTGTTCCATCCCTGGCATAGATATGTTTCTCAAGGCATTGCCAGGAGTGATACCAGATTACAGTGCCAGATATAAGTTCTGAGCACAGCCAAACATTACCTAATCCTTTTCTTCACTTTATTTTGGAAGTATTTAATAAGGCTTATATCTCTAATACTAAAAGCAAATATGACATCACAGAAAAAATATAATTACCAATGTTCTTGAGGAACAATAATGAAAAATGTAATCCAAAAATATCTGAGCAAATCAAATTTAGTAACACGTTAGGAAAAAAGGCAAATAGATAATTTAAAAATCATAGTATTGCAATAAAATATATATGCTGATTAATGAAATACAATTGAGATCTCCAAATAAATCCATAGGTATGAGGAGATTTAAGAGAAAAGGAGCCAAGACCAAACAGGCAGAAAGAAATATCTATTCAATAAATTGTTCTGGGAAAATAAATAGTACTAATGACAAAATAAAACTAGACCACTATTTCACATAGTATACAAAAATTATTTTTAAATGAATTAAATATCCGTCTGTGGGCTGGAGGGGTAGTACAGCAGGAAACATGTTTGCCTTGTATATGGCCAATCTGCGTTCAATCGCCAACACTCAATCTGATTCCCAGAACACCACAGATCCAGGAGTAAATTTTAAACACCATCATATGTAGTCCAAAAACAAACATATAAAAGACACTTGAACATGTCTTGAATTATAAAAAAAGAAGAGCATATAGGCAATATGATTCATGATACTGACTTTAATGATACCTATAAGAACTCCAAAGTAAAGGAATCAAAGGTAAAAAATTAAAATCAAACTAAAATTTCTGACAGAAAAAGAGACTATCATTAAAACAAAAAAGTATGCTATTGAATGGAGAAAATATCATGCAACTAGAAGGGTGCTAATTATATTCAATTATGAAAAACTCATACAACTCAAAAATGAAAAACCCCAACAAAATGGGTAGATATGTATAATTTTTCTTTAGAAACACCCAACAAGCATATTAAAAAGATACTAATTATCAGAGAAATTTAGATCAAGAACACAATAAGAGGGGTCGGAGAGATAGCACAGTGGTAAGGTGTTTGCCTTAGAGGCAAAAGGATGGTGGTTCGTATCCTGGCATCCCATATGGTCCTCCAATCCTGCCAGGAGTGATTTCTGAACATGGAGCCATGAGTAACCCCAGAGTGCTACCGGGTATGACCCCTATCCCCCAAAAAAGAACACAATAAGATATCACATCAAAACTGTATGATGGTCAATATGAAAAAAATACCAAACAAGTGTTGTGAATAAGTGGAGAAAAAGAATTTTCTCACATACTGTTCGTGGGAATATAAAATAATCGTGGACATTATCTCACATTATTAAAATATGTTTTTCTATATGTCCCTCAATTCAAATTCTATAATATTTTTTCAATACATATAAAACAAATTGAAAAAGGGTGCCTGCATACTTACTTATGTTCATTGCATATTAAACACATTAACAAAAATACAAAAACATACCCTGTCTAAAAACTGATGGATGACTAAAGAAACTGTGGTCTGTGCACTATAAAATATCACTTATCTATATTAAATGATGAAATCTTGTCATTTGCAGCATGGAGGGAACTAAGGGAGGAGATTCTTATCATTGAAATAAGTTATAAGAAAAGACAGACATCAAAGGGTTCCATTTGTGAGTGGTATAGAAAGAAAATAAACCAAGCAAGGAAACAGACAATGTAAAAACAACAATAACAAAAATGTTTAGATAAAGACTGTGGAAGTGAGTTACCACAGGTGAAGGAGGTATTGGACTGAAAGGGTAGAGTGGGGAAAATGGAATGGAGTGGGAAGATATTGGCATCTTTTTTTTTTTGGAAGGTATTTGTTGTAACATACTTGAGGAGAACTGTGATGTTGTGCTCTTAATTTTTTTAAGTTTCTGAAGTCAAGGTTTTTGTTTTGTTTTGTTGCCTTTGCACCTGAAGTAATATACACAATTTATTTATCATCTAGAACTAGAAACATCCTAAGTACAATTCTAGTTGTAAAATAATTTATACAGACCTTGTGTACAATGTTTCATGTAAACATTTAATAAAGTCTATTTTTATTTGTTTCTGACTAAAAATTAAATATCACTAACATACTTCTATTATCTTTCCTGTAATATCCTTTGTTAACAAGAGAATGTTAACAAAGGCTGAGGAATTCAACATGAAAGCTTCCATAATTGTCCTCATTATCTCATATTTTCACTGATTTCAATTAATGCCTCAAGCTTACTTTTAAATAAATCAACCGTGTTCTCAACTAAAAACATAATTTCATATTTTACAAGAGTAATGAAAATGACATTTAAAACAACAAAGTGAATGTTTAGTAATTTTGCTATCAAGTTATTAACTGAAATGTGGAAGAAAATTAAATAAGCATTGCATTTTATACAAATACTTTTGTTTAAGTGCAAACAAAGAGAGATGTTGATTTTATTTGAAAGTTATTTGTATGATCAAACTATCACCACTACCATTCATTCCAAACCCACCAAAAAGTATGCCTAACTTTACCTAGAAATCACATATTCATTTTGGATCTGGTGGACCAAGACTGTAGGTCTGTGAAACAGGCATAAACCAGTCTTTCAAAAAGACCCAGTTGCTTTTACATGCATTTCTAAACAGTTTGGAATATTATTTTTGGAGAACTCAACAGTTTCCAAATAACATGGTATTAATTATATAATATAATGAACTAGTATTCTTCAGATAAATACAATGTAGTAAGAAAGCTTTCTTAGTACCAAATTCAAATATTTCCAATAGTATCGTTTTGTTAAGTTGAATCGCTCAGAAAAATAACTCAAATTACTCTATCTCTTCATAAGCACATACTCTAATTTGCAATAAAAAAAAACTTCCACTTTTCCAGCATAAAAAGTTGATGTTTCTGTCATTCTATTTTACCTTTTATCTCTTTGGAAAATTTAAATTATAAATAATTGAAATATGCATTTTAAATTTTATATTTTTATTGGGTTTCAGCCTGGTTGACCTAACAAGGGGTGACAGAGCAGTGTTGAGGTATCCCACTATTATTATATATATTATATATTATATATATATTATATATTATATATATATTATATATTATATATATATTATATATTATATATATATTATATATTATATATATAGTATATATATAGGCCCAAAACATGTACCTCCATAAAATCAAGAGGCTAGAAATTATACAGACTACCTTCTCAGATAACAAGGCACTTAAATTAGAAACTTAGAGCAGAAATTAATGAAGTGGAAATCAAAAAACAATCTGAACGATCAATGAAAGAAAAAGATGGTTCTTTGAAAATATAAACATGATTGATAAACCACTAGCAAAACTTACAATGAACAGAGAGAAACTTAATAAACCAAATCAGAAATGAAAAGGGGGAGATAAAGAGATAAAGAATCTGTGGTACATATACACAATGGAATATTATGCAGTCATTAGGAGTGATGAAGTCATGAAATTTTACTATGCATGCTGAACATTTAATGCTGACTGAAATAAGTCAAAGGGAGAGATAGACACAGAACAGTCTCACTCATCTATGGGTTTTAAGAAAAATGAAAGATATTATTGTAATAATGCCCAGAGACAATAGAGATGCGGGATGGAAAGACCAGCTCATGATGTGAAGCTCACCACAAAGAGTGGTGAGTACATCTAGAGAAATAACTGCACATATAACAACTATCATAACAATGTTAGTGAGTTAGAGAAGCAGAATGCCTGTTTTGAATACCGATGGGGAGTGGGGGAATAGGGAGCATTGGTGATGGGAATGTTGCACTGTTGAAGGGGGGTATTCTTTATATTACTGAAACCCAACTACAATCATGATTGTAATCAAGGTGCTTAAATAAAGATATCATTTTTAAAAGATAAATATTTTGAATCACAAAAAATAAATAAAACAATAAAAGCAAAAACATTACTGGAATATAGGCATTACAGTTAATTATGCATTTTACAAGCAAGTATAATATTATAACATAATTAGAATAACAAAGACAAAGATCCTTACCAAAGGAAGGTGACTCCCTTCCATCCTCTAATCCTGAATCTCTTTCTCTATCTCTCTTTCTGTGTTTATGACCACGATGCCGATGACGCCGGTGGCTTCTTCTTCCTCCAAGAGGCACATGGACTCCAATAAATAGTGTCCGATGACCTTTATCAGAAACACAAAAATTGAGCTTATAAGTTATTGCAAGAAACAGAAGGCTATTTACCTATTAATGGAAACGAAATTTAATATATTGAATTTTTTCATTTTAATGATTTACAAAGGTTTGGATTTATGCTATAGTTTGGAACTATTTTATAGGTATTTAATAAGTATTTATAATGATTATTTAAGTATACCACAGATCTACCTCAAACAATACTAATTATTTAGTTTAATATTTATAATCACCATTTATCTTAACTGTCTTAATAATCTGTATTCATTCCCATAACTAAATTCTGCTCAACAAAATGGTTTTGTTTTATTTTCTCTTTGCCCTCACCTGTGATATTTCACAAATTTCCAACTCTTTATAGTGAATTTTGTTTTGTTTTGTTTTGTTTGTTTTTGATATTATTTTCTTTCTCTTTTTTCGGCCACTTTTTTCTTTCTTTTTCACTCTTGTGGATATTATTTGGTGATTGGAGGGGCTGGCTGCATTTTTTATTTTGGTAGTTGATTCCAAATTTTTCTTCTCTTTTCCTTAACCTTCTTATCTCCAACAGAATCGCATAACTTGAATCATTCAGCCTCATAAATTGAGGGTGGGGGGGAAATGATGATACCAGAACCAGTCATACGAACATGTAGTGAAAATAAAAAATGATCAGACTGGAACAACAAATCCAAAGACAATGACAACAGAATAGATACCCAATATACAACAAGCTGTAAAGTGGAGACCAATTACATTAGTATTCTGGGAAAGGGGTGGTAAAGGAAGGAGGTAAGGGAGACATGCTGGGAACACGAGTGGAGAGAGGACAACATTGGTGGTAGGAATGCCCTTCATTCATTGTCACTATGTACCATAAATCTGTGTAATGCACTTCAGTCACAATAAAAATAAAAAATAGAAATAAAAATATATGTGCTCACATATATCTAAAGAAAAAAGATTTTAAAAAATAAAACAAAAAATAATTAAAGAAAATAAAAGAAACGTGTGCAAGAATTTTCTCCCACTCTGATTTGTATTTATTTATTGTAGATGTATTTTTAACTGGATAAAATTTTTAAAAGTTTTAACTTCAAACTACAAACTTTTTGGTATTTTATTTTATTTTTATTTTCTGATTTTGGCACCATATCTGGAATTGTTTACGGCTTACTTCTGGCTCTGTGCTCAGGGATCACTCTCTTGCCAAGGGTTCAGAGAACCATATGCGGTGTTGGAGAGTAAAAATGAGGGTGTCCACATGCAATACAAGCCCCTTACCCATTGTTCTATCCTCTGACTCTTTTGTGTGTTGTATTTTATTTATTTATTTATTTATTTATTTGGTTTTTGGGCCATACTCGGTAACACTCAGGAATTACTCCTGGCTATGTGCTCAGAAGTCGCTCCTGACTTGGAGAACCATATGGGACACCAGGGGATCAAACCGCAGTCCGACCTAGGCTAGCTCAGGCAAGGCAGGCACCTCTAGCACCTCGGCGCTGGCCCCCGTGTGTTGTATTTTAAAAGATTAAAACCTAAGCATTTTTAAAAAATAATTTTCAATCTTAGAATTTTCTCTATCTTCTTTTTTCTTTTTCAATTTCAATTTTATTTCATTTCTATTTAATACTATTATAATCATAAAACCAAAACTATAGTGAACAACAAAAAATGTTTTAAAAGAATAATTTTTAAATATTAAAAATATATAAGATGGGCCAAAGAGATAGTCCAGTGAGCAATGCACTTGCCTGGCATGTGGCCAACCTAGATTCTACCTCTGATCCCCTGAGCCCTGCCAGGAATGATCCCTGAGCACAGAGGTAGGAGTAAGCCTTGAACATCATCAGGGCTGGCCCTGAGACTAAAACAAAATAAAACTAAGAAATTAGGTATGGTATAAACTGAGTTCTAAGCTCTTTTGTTTTTTGTTTGTTTGTTTGTTTGTTTGTTTAAACAAGGAGATTACAAATGTGACACTAGTTGAGGTTTATTCACAAAAAAGAAAACCCTCCATTCACCAGTGCCACATTCCCACCACCCATGCACCCCATCTCCCACCAGGATTTGCCAGTCCATCATTGGGTGTGTGTATTTTTTAGGAGAGTTATTTCTTCCTGTTCTACATATCCTTTGATTAGTTTGAAATGACCATCTTTGTCCCTTACAAATTTTCTGTGTCTAAAATTTATATCATTTGATATTAATATAACCACTCTAGCTTTTTTTTTTTTTTTTCTTGGATAATTGTCCTCCAGCCTTTCATTTTGAGCCTTTGTTTTTTTCTATTTAGATGTGTTTCTTGTAGGCAACAGAATGTTAGTTTCAGCTTTTTGATCCATTTTTGCCACTCTGTGTCTCTTAACTGGTGCATTTAGTTCATAGAGTGAAAGAGATTCATTTTTGCCACTCTGTGTCTCTTAACTGATGCATTTAGTTTCATAGAGTGAAGGAGAAAGGAAAATTGTCATGAGATTTAGTGTCATCTTTGTGTAGAAGTTTGGTGTGTCTGTTGATCAGTCTTGTCTTAATATAGACCTTTCAGTTTTTCTTTTAAGGGTGGTTTTGAGTCTGTAAAGTTTCTGAGCTGCTGTTTATCCGTGAAGATGTGTGCACTGTCTTCAAACCTGAAAGTGAGTCTGGCTGGGTACAGTATTCTAGGCAAACTTTTGTCATTATATTCCACCACTGACTTCTAGCCTTGAGGGTTTCTTGTGACAGGCCTTGTCCTAGGACCTGCGCAAATATCAAGATTGCTAGCTACAGTGGCTTGATTTTCAAATCCATAACTGAGAGGAAAGTTTCCTGACACTGCAAAAAAATCCTGGGATATGGCAATTAGTATGTATGGAGCCAGTGGTTGTTCCCATGAAAATATGCTTTAAGAGTGGAGAAACCCTGAATCTCTTAGACCATGGGAATTTCCTTTCTTCCCCGATACTTATTGTGCCTATGCAAAAAAAAAAAAAAAAGTGGAAAAGTGGTGGGAACACCAATCTCTGCAACCTCAGCATTCTTTTTCCTTGTTTTGTTTTGCTTGTTTTTGATATTATTTTCCTTCTCCTTTTTCTTTTTCCACTTTTTTCTTTCTCTTACACTCTTGTGGATATTATTTGGTGATTTTTTTTAGTTGTTGATACCAAATCTTTCTTTTCTTTTCCTTAACCTTTTTTGTTTCCAACAGAATAGCATAACTTGAATCATTCAGCCTCATAAATTGAGGGGGGAAATGATGATACCAGGACCAGTCATATGAATATGTAGTGTGAATAAAAAATGACCAGACTGGAACACCAAACCCAAAGTCAATTATAGAATAGATACCCAATCTACAACAAGCTGTAAAGTGGAGACCAGTTACACTAGTATTCTGGGGGGTAAAGGAGTGAAATATGGGAGACATGCTGGGAACAGGAGTGGAAGGAGGACAACATTGGCGGTGGGAATGCCTTTCATTTATTGTCACTGTGTACCATAAATAATTCTGTGTAATGCACTTTAGTCTCAATAAAAAAAAAACTTAAGGATGCTCCCTTGAATGTAATTTCCCTTTTTATCTTGCTGCTTTCAGTATTCTATCCCTGTCTGTGGGATTTGTCTTTGTGGTTAGGATGTGTCTTGGGTGCTTTTCTTCGGGTCTCTTTTAGCTGGTACACCTCGGCATATGGGATTTGGTTGCATGCCATCTTTAGTTCTGGGAGTTTCTCTGTAATGATGTCCTTGATTATTGATTATTCCTGGAGATTTTCTTCCTGGGTCTCTGGGACTCCAATGATTCTTATGTGTTTCTGTTGAATTTGTCAAGGACTTTTATTTTCATCTGTTCACATTCTTTGAATATTTTTCCATTATCTGATCATTTCCTATAAGGTTCTTTTCCAGTCTCTTCTGCAGTTTGACATTATTCTGCATTTCATCTTCCAGCTCGCTGATTCTGTCCTAGGCTGCTGTTACCTGTTGGAGAGGCTTGCCATTGAATTTTTAATTTCATCTATTGAGTGTTTCAGTCCTATCATTTC
>PVKC010037454.1:0-12985 GCA_004027635.1 Crocidura indochinensis
ACTCAGGGATCACTCCTGTTAATGTTTAGGGAACCATGTGGGATGCTGGGGTTAGAACCTGGGTTGACTTAGTGTAAGGCAAATGCCCTTCCTACTGTGCTAGTGATCAAGCCCTCCAGATGATTTTCTACATCTCTACCTGTTCTTGAACCCTCAGCCACAGTGTCCTGACATACTCTGCCCTTCCCTGTCTGACCCATCTCAGTTGCACCATGCTTTGAGATTCATCTTCTGTGTGACATGTGGCTCTGACTCTTTAATGCCACATAGCATTAAAGGGAGTGGGGGTGTTGGTGTCTATGTTCTGATGCCCTCTGCCCTTCACTTTCTCAATCTGCCTCCCTTCCCTGTTCCTTCCAGGGTTTTCCAGGTCTTGGTAACCATAGCCAGTCCCCACCACAGCACAAGTAGGCCGCCTTCTTCTACCCCAAATCATCCACTTATGTTCCAATCTGAGATGACTCCACCCAGACATGGTCAAAACAATGCCTTCTTCATCAATTTGGCTTCAATTAATTAAAAAAATCTATCCACCCGGAGAAATAGCACAGAGGTGTTTGCCTTGCAAGCAGCCGATCCAGGACCAAAGGTGGTTGGTTCAAATCCTAGTGTCTCATATGGTCCCCTGTGCCTGCCAGGAGCTATTTCTGAGCAGACAGCCAGGAGTAACCCCTGAACACCATGGGTGTGGCCTAAAAACCAAAATAAATTATCTAGCCACTCTACAGCTTGATAGACTTGAGGGATTTTGAAGGAAATAAATTAATTCATACTGGAATGGAGACGGAAGGGAGGCAGTAGGAGGTGGGCAAAGGGGACACAGATGGGAAGGCTCAAGTCTGTGTATTACCTGTGCAAAGAGCAGAGCACATGGGAGTGGGAATGAGGTGTGGAGGTTTTTCATTGGCTTTGGACCCCAGACTTGGTGATTCTTTCTCATCAACATTATTCTCCTTATCAGCCATATGGACAGATTCTCCTTTGTGGGGTTTTCCCCCTTTTTGGGCTACATCTGGTGGTGTTCAGGGATTATTTCCAGCTCTGTGCTCAGGAATCACTCCTAGTGAGACTTAGTGGGGACTCTACGGGATGCTGAGCTTGAACCTAGATCAGCCATGTGCAAGGCTAGTGCCCTGCCCACTGTATTATTGAATCAGTCTGATATTTCCTTTGTGATGGGCATTTAAAAAATATCCCACCTGCATGATCTCATGAGTTCCTGGAAAGGGTCCTTCCATGTCTCCTACAGAAGCACTTTTTGACTTTCTCTCTGTGGGGTCCAGCAGGAAGTAGGCCATGCCTTGGACCATCACAGGACTTGTGTCCTAGGGGAGGACTGGAGAAGACAATTCTTGAGGGCTCATTTAGAGTTGGGCGAGCCCTTGAGATCTTTTGGTTAGGAGTCTTCATTCTGTGTTGAGCCTATAGTTGATTTCAATGGGTAGAAGTGGACTCTTGGGGAATAGCTATTGCAGGGAAACTCAACTCCAAACTTTCTGGTGGAGGACCAAAGAGCTGACTCCACGGAATGGAGTTCAGACTTAAAGGAGCTTAGGGCTTGTTCCACAGCACTCATGGTCCCCTGAGCACCACCAGGTGTGGTCCCAAATGACAAACAAAGGTTCTTGGCTGAAGCTTCAGAATCTTACTAACTCTTGAGTTCCTATGTGGGTTTATGGGCTTTGTCTGTTTCTACCTCAATCAGTTTACGAATTGTTACTCATTGGATGGAATTATCTTTGACTCTAGAGCCTTGGATAGGTGTGGAAACTGGAAGATCCCACCTTCCATGTGTGACTTTTTTTTTCAGATTAAAAAGCAGAGTTGGAAAGAAATAAAGCTCTCTTTCTCTTTCATTTTCCAGAACTCCAGGAAGTGGCATGGATTGTTGGTTGGCTAATAGGAGTGTATGGTAACGTGGGGGGAACTCTTCCTAAACCTTTTCTCATTGTGTGTGTGTGTGTGTATGTGTGTGTGTGTGAATTATTTTCCAGACCATCTTCTGACTCCAGACCCACCGCTTGCCAGTGTTCCAGGGTTGGAACTCAAGGACTTAATTCAATACCTTGCACCTGCTCTGTCCTTGGTGCTCAGGAGCTGTGCTAGCAGTAGAGTCACTGGCTTAAACTCAGCCAGGATGGAGCATTGACACCTGAGCAAGTGGTCTTCCCTGAAACTCAGGCACCATCTTAGTCCTGCCCACTTTCTCTGGTGGAGGCCCAGCTCACCAGCATTGAATGGCCTTGTGGTGGGTGCTAGATCCTGCCAGATCATGTAGTGAACACTTGTTATTTTAATATATAATGAGACAACGTGTGCTGGTAGGGGGATGGTGAAGTCTTTCTCTGCTCGGCCTGGCTCCTGCAGCCTCTACCACTGGCAGGTCTGTGGGTTACAGGGTGACAGCGGAGAAATTCACAAAGCAGACAGATTAAGTTTTACATATAAGGGATCTGGGTTTCACTCCTCTGGCATGCATGAATCCACCCAGGTACTGAGCTTGATAGACCCTGAGTATCATGCTGGAGGGAATGGCCTAAAGCCAACCAAAATTCTCAGAGCATTCCTGAGAGGGGGAATGTGCTGATTGAGTACACAAGATCCACAAATAGTTGGGGGAGCAATGTGGGAAGTGAACCCCAGACTTGGTGTCTCCCACTTAGTAAGGCAGTGGGGTGCAGGAGATTAGATCAGAGAGTGGGATCCAGGGGCCCCTATGACAGTACAGTGGGGAAGGTGCCTGCCTTGCATGCGGGGATCCTAGTTCAATCCTTTGCACCTTGAGCCCAGTCAGGAGTAATCCCTGAGTGCAGAGCCAGGAGTCATCCCTGAGCACCTCTGGGGATGGACCCCAAGCTAAAAGAATTAAAAAGAGTCTTGGATGCTCATGAAACTCTCCCTCTCTCCCAGGGAGATGTCCTTGAGGGTACTTTCACCCTGACTTTGTAGTATCAAATACAAGGGCCTGTCTTGCCTGGGATTGTGCAGGATGCAGAGTGATGACATCAGCTCTCAGTGGTGAAAGGAGAATACAGCCTGCCTGGACTGCCACTAGTCCATACTGGACTGTTCTTAGGGTGTAGACACCAGCCCTCTGGCCCCTGACATCCCAGACCAGGTGAGAAAATGGGTGTTCTTTACAGCATGTGGATTCCTGAGCTCTGCATATTGGGACTGCTGTGAGGCTTCTGTCTCTTATTGCCTTATCTCTGCAGCTTTGAGAAAGTGGGGTAGCTGTTAGCCAAGAGGTTCAGGATCCTTGTCATGGGAGGAACTTTGGTGAGTTGAACTCTTGGTCACTTTCTGAGATCACTTGGTCTCAGCATCTGTGGTGCCTCCTTTGTGCAGGCCACAGCCTGTGAGCTGGTCACAATTTTAGAGACAGCTGAGATCCTGACTTGGACCTCCACAGGGAGGTCTCAGGTGTATGGGCCTCAACCAGGAAATCCCTCCCCAGATTCCTACTGTGGCCAGGACAGTCCCAGTTCCCCATAGTGGAAGGGAACTCAGTTCCAGCAAGTGCACTGACTACTGATTGTTATGATTTAACCTTCACCAAATTTCACGGGACAGATCTCACTTCACAGAGGGAGTGGGGAGGTACTTACGGCTCAGAGAAGGCCATTCATTTGCTTAAGTACGCACAGCCAGGAAATACACAACTTTGTAGAGAATTCAGTAGGCAAGGAAGGCTGCATCTGAGACTCCAAAAAACACGACCAGCAGGTTTTCCAGACTGTCAAATTCCATTTGAAATCTGTCTTCAACAGGCAGCCTTCCTTGGTTACTCATCTAGATGGTTAAGGGCTGGCAACTGGTCTTGAAACTATTTCTTTCTTTTTTTTTTTAAACTTTATTGATTGATTGATTGGTTTGGGGGGCCACACCCAGCCGCGCCCAGAGGTTACTCTTGGCTCTACACTCAGAAATTGCTCCTGGCAGGCAGGGGGGCATATGGGATGTTGGGAATCAAAGTGGGTCCCTCTCAGGTTGCCCACATGCAAGACAAACGCCCTATCACTATGCTATCTCTCTCCCCCCCTATTTATTTCTTAACTTTGTGTTAGTAATAATTTATTTTGATGGGAAGCTCCCTGAGGTAGTCAGGAGGGACTAACAGAAGACTCAGGAATACAGAGCATGCACCCCAGAGTTTAAATTTTAGGGCCATGTTTTACATCTCCGCCTTTTGAGAAGATTTTGTCATAGTATTCCTGTTTCAGACTTTCTGGGGACCAAATAAGGTGGAGAGGGGTGAGGAGATTGCTGACCTTCCTATCTGGAAAAGGGACTTTCCAGGCCCACTAAAATCAGAGGTGCTAGCAGCATCTGGATGATTGGGCCTTACCTCCTAGAGAGGTTTGCTTCAACATGGTGAGCTTTGTTTCTAGAACATTCTATCAGCAAACAGTCTGATTGTCTTCATGCAATCAGAGCGCACAGTCTTCATACCAGGCGCGTTCATAGATGATGGGGGAGGAGGATGAATCGCAAATACAAAGAACTATTCTGAGGATGTATTTTTCACCCCTCTTCCTTTCCCCCCTCCCTGTGCCCCTGATATTTGGAGGCGAATAGAGTCTCTGGGGATTTGATAACAAGTGGAATATTTAAAGGGAAAGGAGCCAGAGGTCTTGCTGGCATTCTCTTTTCAAGGAACATCCCTCCAAATGTCTGGTGCTTGCCTGAGTGACATGAAAGGATGAGGCCGTGCATGGAGAATATGCCAAGAATTGTCAATTATGAAAAAAAAAAAGAGAGGGAGAGTTGCTTGTCCAAAAGTGTGTGGTGTCTGGCTTTGTTCCTCTGATGGAGTTCAGCCTGCTGGCCAGAGATTCTCAGAAGGACCTCAGAACTGTTTTTTTTTTTTTTTTTTTTTTTTTTTTTTTTTTTTTTTTTTTTTTTTAATAAACAGAGCCCATCAGGTTGGGGGTTGTGGTGGAGGTGAGGGTCCTTTCTCCAACAGAGAGAGTCTGAGAATTTGTGCCTGGACTCCCAGAAGTGATCCCACCATTCTGATTTTTTCATGGGGAGGGAATTTCAGGGAGCAATAAGGTTGCTGCTAGCATCAGGACAATCTGGTCCTTGGATTTATCAGTTATCTGGAGATGTAAATGGTGCTGTGTAACATATTTGCAGGCACACAGAACTAGGCTCGTTGCTTTTATTTGTGTTCACAGTTTGGCTGCATATTCCTGCTGATCTGGGGCCAAGCTTGGCTGAGCTCCTCTGGGCACCCTCAGACACGTAGGCAGGGAGTGGCTGGAGGATGGTGGGCCTGGCTGGGCCTCACAGCCTCGTAGGCAGGTGATGGGAAATTGGCTGGACTGATGGAGGTGGGTGGGCTCTGTGGGTCATGAGCTTCAACTCACTAGCTTGACTTTTCTGTCAGGGAGGCTGGTGGAATCCCAAGACGAGAGTTAAGCAGAGGATTTCTCAGGCTTAGACTCAGAATGAGTCACAAGGTCACACTCAACACATTCTATTAGCCATAGCAAAGGTCACAGCCAACCTGGCTTCTAGAGGTGGGGAACATCCTGTTTTCCAAGAGGAGTTTTTCAAAGCCATGTCAAAGTGGGGGTGAATTCCTGGGATGGAATTCCCAGGAATTCCCTTTTGCCATCACTGTGCCATGATGGGCAGGCAAGTCTTACATGTCCCTTGCAGCTCTGACTGGCAGCTCTCTAGGGGGTCTGCTGCCAGCTGCTAGGCTTAGAGGCAGTCAGGAGATGGGTTCAATTGGAGGAGACATACATAACTGAGACTGAGAATGAGCCCTGCAGTAGTGAGGTAGGGGAAAGCTCAGGAAGTCCTGGGAGTCTGGCAGAGTTGCCAAACTGTTCCTTGTGGTCAAGGAGGGTTTCTTGGAGGGGGTCACTCTCTGTCTGAACCTTGGCAACAAAGTGATAAAGCTCATGGACTACAGAGATGCTGAGCAGGGTGATGGGAGAAGGAAGGGAAAGCAGTAAGCATCAGGGCATGAATGTGAGGGAGGACATGAGTGTAGGGAGGTAGCTCTATTCTGGCAGCTGGGACCACATCAAGGCCGGCTGGTAGCAGGGGAGGACACACATATGAGTGAGAGGCACTTGTGCTTCTATCTGTGTCTGAGAGCCATAAAGGGCTTCAGGGAGCAGAAGGACAGGGATTCAAGTATCACACCTCCCTAGACTAAATGCTAATTTAACCTGATGGTCAGACACGCCCACATCTGGGCGGGGTCTGTGGAAGGTAACAAAAGGGTTGCCTGAGGGGAGTCTGCAGAAGGAAGCATGATGCAACTGGTAGCATGGAGAGATATCAGGGACAGGTTTAAGTGCAGGGCTGCTTATGGAGTCTGCTTAAAAGGTTTAGCATAGAAGCCGCACATGTGGCCAATTATTAATAAAACTGCTTGTTTCCTGACTTCTACTGAATGCTTATGTGTCACTTCCTCACTGCTACCCTGAACCCTGAGACCCGCTGGCTGGAAGCGGATGCAGACGCCTGGCCCGGACTGGCAGAGAAAGGCCTCACCATCCATCCATTCCATCCAGCAACACCCAGAACTCTATAATTAATATAATTATAATATAATTCCACACCAAGGACTCTAGGGTACTGTTCTAACTACTGTAGTAGGACAGATATGTGTGGGGACTAATCCATAATGCCCCGGAGTGGGCACAAACACACTGGTTACCTGCTTTGGTTACCAAGGGGCTCAAAAATCAGTGTTTTGAGGCATAAAGGGGTACAAGGAATGATAAACATAGCCTGGGGCCCGGGAGATAGCATGGAGGTAAGGTGTTTGCCTTTCATGCAAAAGGTCATCGGTTCGAATCCCGGTGCCCTATATGGTCCCCTGTGCCTGCCAGGAGCAATTTCTGAGCATGGAGCCAGGAGTAACCCCTGAGCACTGCCGGGTGTGACCCAAAATCTACAAAAAAACAAACAAGCAAACAAACAAACATAGCCTGCATTATTGTCTTATTTGTGGCCTCCCAAACAATGCTTAAGAGACCCAGAATCCCTCTACCATCAACTCTCAGTCAACAGGGCCTAGGGTTCAGTGCTAAGGTCCAAGGTCCAAGGATATGGTATTGGGGAAACCCGAGCTGTACTGGCTCAGGTGATCACATAGTACAGGGAATGAATTGGGTCAAGCTTATGCAAGGCATGTGTCCTAACCTATCTGTGCTATCTCTCCTTCTTCAAAGAAGAGCATATTTCAGGAGTAGGAAACTCCCCACTCCTCCAGCACCCCCAGAGATGGAAATGCCTCTTTTCCTGTTGGCCACAAATATCAGTTCTAAAAACTCTTGCATTGGATCTTGATCCAGGTGGGATTCCTACCCTCAAATACCTCCCTAGATCTTAGCTCTCCACCTCAGTTACTGGGATCCCTGGGGCTGCTCTTGGAGTTGGGAAGGGCTTGCTAATACCACTCCCTAGTATCTCATTTCTCAGGGCTTACTTCAGATTCTGAACTCAGGGATCACTCCTGGTGGTGCTTGGGACTGCTCTTTGCTGCTGATTCAATGGGGACCAGCCATGTACAAGACAAGTTCTGGGGAACAGAGCAATAGCACAGCAGTAGAGCGTTTGCCTTGCATGCGGCTGACCCAGGAAGAATCTGAATTCGATCCTAGGAGTACCGAGCCAGGAGCGATTTCTGAGCATATAGCCAGAAGTAACCCCTGATCATCAATGGGTGTGGCCCCAAAACAAAAACAAATAAACAAAAACCAAGACAAGTTCTGTCTCCTGCCTTCCAATGCTTTTTTAGAGGGCACCCTTCTCCTTGAACTTTTTAAATTTGGTTCTGGGGCCATACCTAGAAGAGGTACTTAGGGACTTACTCCTGGCTCTGCAATTGGGATCACTCCTGGTGGTGCTCAGGGATGCCAATTATTAAATTTGGGTCTGCTGCTTATAACACAAGAGCCATATCTGCTGTACTATTGCTCTAGTCTTCTCTCTTTTTATTTTTAACACTATGGTTTACAAGATTATTTATAATACAGTTTTTTTCATGGTCACAAAATTGTTCATGGTCGAGTTTCAGTCATATAGTTTACAACACCCTTCACTAGTGCACATTTCTTGCCACCAATGTCCTATTTCCCTCCTGCCCTCTCCCCTGTCTGCCTGCCTTTACAGCAGACATTTTTCTTCCCTCTCTTTTCTTTTTCTTTTTCCTTTACACATTGTGGGTTTGCAATATTGTTACTGAAGGGGTGTCATGCATATTACTTTACCTCCTTTCAGCACCTGGTTCTTACCCAGAGTGATCATTTATGACTCTCATAGTGAGTGTGGTCCCTTCTCTGTCCTAACTGCACTCCTCTGCTCTTTGTCCCAGCTTTCCCCTGAAAGCTTTGCTTCCCAGTCTCCTGGACTTGAGTTCAGGGCTAAACACAAAGCTGTAAACCAAAGTGGCTCAGGGGCTCCCACTGACCCAAATGGGCTAGAGTGGACTCATATTTCGAATTTCCCAAGGTCAGAAGGGCTGCCTTGGACCAAGGTCCTGTACATTCTAGCTACCCCTGGGATGGGGAGAGGAAGGAAGAATGGGGAACAGCTGAAGTGGGTCATCCTCCCAAATTCCTCACCCGGCAGAGGTTCCAATGTGATCCCTTTTATTCGAGTAATAGAGACGAAGTTCCTGAGCCTTCGAGGAGCATCAATCCCGAGATTTATTAACCAATTTAAAATACTATTGTCTTTCACTTCAGAGCAAGATTGAGGGGTGTTGTTGGAGGAATGTAAAGGCAGAGTGGCTGAGCCTCAGAGCCAGGAGGTGTCTGTACCTGGGACTCAATAGATATTCATGAACATTCCCGTATTTAGTGAAGGAAATAACTTAATACCGACAGTGCGATGGAATAATAGCTATTTCCTGGCTGACTTGCAGGCCTCAGAAAATGAGATTGCGGCAGCTTCATTTTTCTTGTCTTTTCCCGCACTTGCTGCCAGAGGAGGCAGCTGCTGCCGGGTCCCCTCTCTGCATCGTCAATGAGCTCGGCCACAGCCCCCCGCCAGCCTGCCAGCCCCTGTGATTCTCATCTTGCTCCCCTCTTTTTGCCACGACCTTGCACTTGGGCCCTGGCTAGAAATCTCAGAGGCATGGAAATCTCTCCACCTTAATTTGGATGGTTTGGACGTTTTCTTCATTTTGCTTGTTCACTTCACATCCTTCTTTATTTCTTTCCTTTACTAGAATTCATTCTTCACCTCCAGGAATGTTCCTCTGCTGGCTGCCGAGGATCCAGAGGTCTCTGCAGAAATTCAGCATGTGAAGGAAATGCACAGCAAATACCCTCTTGGTGGGATTGGGGTCCTATGTGTTGCCCACACAAGACTCTGTGAGGTGCAAAGGAAAGTGAAGACCCACTTGCTTGGGGAGCACATGGCTAAAAGGCCACTGTGAGCTACATTGCCCACAGTAGGATCCACTGTTGGTCCCTGCTAAGCTCTTAGTCCCTGCTAAACCCTCTTGATTGCATTAGGACCTCCCAGCACCTCTCCAGTAGTAGAGTTCTGGATTTCTGCCCAAATGATAAACTCTTATGGCTTCTCCACTCAGCCAGGACAGGAACACAGGTTCTGTTGGTTTCTGCTCAGATGTGGGCATGGGCAGAGTGTTCTAGATGGTGTGGACAGCCTGGGCAAAGCCACGGGGATGGGCAATGACTGATGTTTTGGGGCAGTCAAGAGAAGTAGACATAGGGCCAGAGTTGATAGCACAGCAGCAGGGCATTTACCTTGCATACAACTGACCCAGGAAGGCCTGGCTTCAATCCCCAGCATCCCATATGGTCCCCCTAGCCTACCAGCAGTGATTTCAGAGTGCAGAGCCAGAAATAACTCCTGATCACTTCCACTGGATGTGCCCCCAAACCAAAACAGAGAGAGAGAGAGAGAGAGAGAGAGAGAGAGAGAGAGAGAGAGAGAGAGAGAGAGAGAGAGAGAGAGAGAGAGAGAGAGGAAGAGAAAAGTAGACAGATCACTAAGGAGCTAAGGAGGGTGGATCTAGAACAGGCAAGTGTAGGGACAGGCTAAGGGAGCAAAGGGCTTGGGAAAAATCTTAGGGCTTTAATTAACAAGTGGAGCTAAGGGAGCAGAGGGATGACATCAGTCAGGGGAAGAGGGTTGGTGTCACATATGTCCTGTTTGTTCCTTTAGCCCCTTAGCCCATGTTGCCTGAATCTTGGGGGTGGGGTGGGGCTGAGCTGTATGGTTATCCCACTTGGATTCCTGTGGTCTTTTTGTTGTTATTGTTGTTGTTGTTTGTTTTTGGGTCACACCTGGCAGTGCTCAGGGGCTACTCCTGACTCTATGCTCAGAAATTGCCCCCGGCAGGCTCGGGGGACCATATGGGATGCTGGGATTTGAACCACCCTCCTTCTGCATACTATCTCTCCGGCTCCTCCTGAGGTCATTTACTTCACTTCCTGGATCTGTCTGTGACTTTTGACTTTAGGACTTCAAGGTGAGGCTACTCAGACTCCCAACATTTTCCATTGAATTTTATTGCAACTTAGATAACATGGTGACAATAGTGTTAACATTTACCATTTTGATATTCAAAGTTATTGGATCTTCATGACCTTCAACATGACAAAGACCCTTCCCTACTGTCCTTGGGTGACTTCTAGCCCACCTCTTCCTTGTCCTTCTGAAGACCCCTCACCCCCACTCCCTCTGTTTGATAGCTGTTTTGCAGTCCAAGGCTAAGGTTCTATCATCATATTAATTCTTGTTTTCTTGTTTGGACTCTAAATGTCACAGGTGAGTACTTGTTGGCTTTTTACCCTCTTACTTAGTTTACTTAACATGATGCCCCAGTTTCCTCCATGTGTTAAACTGCGTGATGCTAGCCTTTCTTATAGCAGCATACTATTCCATTGTGTTCATCTGTTTACACCACAATGTTGGAATCTATTCATCTGGCATTGCACATTTGCTTTGTTTCCAGATCCTGGTGTTTGTTCTAAGTGGTGCAATGCACATAGGTGAGTGTATATCACTTTGAGTTAACATTTTTTCTTGGGACAGATACCAGGGATGAAATGCCACACTATCCTTTCCTTTCAGGTTATAGTCATGTCCCCCATGCCTGTCTAGGGGTGAGAGTAGCTCAGCTGTTCTCAGCCCAGGTGACCGACCTGCATCTGTTCCCACGTATGTTCAGAACCTCATTGTGAAGAGTCTTCTCAGATGATCTCAACGATGTGAGTTTTTAGGAGAGGGAGCCCAGTGGACAGAGTTCCTTTGACTCTGTACTTTATATGCTACCAAGAGTTTTAAAGTTGGGGGGTGTCAGCAGAACTTGATACTTTGCAGAGGCCCTAAGAGACACCCATTTCCTTGTCTTTTAGAATTCCTGTTATATTGCTTGACTCAAGATTTCTCATTCTCTGCAAGAACAATGAGGTAGTAACTAGCTTCCTCTCTGGTGACCTTCCACCCTCAGACTAAAGTGTCTAATCTAATCTCCACCAGAGCTTCTCCTCCAGCCTCTTACTCATTAGTACTGTTTTGATTATCTTGGCTCACTTGAATAACTCAGGAAAATCTACTTTAAAACCTTTCATTTAATGACATCAGTAAAATCCCTTTCGCCACGTAAGGTAAAAGACATTCCAATGGTTTGGGTGTGCATTTGGCCTTTTGAAAGAATGTTTTTGTTTCTTGGGGGTAGATACTGAGAAATGGGAATTTCTGAATTGGACAGAAGCTCTATTCTTATCTTTTTGAAAAATCATTGTTCTATTTTGAACAATGTTGTCTGTTGAACCAGACAACATTCCCATCAGCAATGCATACGTGTTCCTTTTCTTTTATCAGTTACACCAACACAGGTTATGCTTGGTCATTGGGATATGCTCACTGGTGAGAAAGACATGATACCTCAATATTGTCTTGATTTGGATTTCCCTGTAATTAGTAACTGAGCACTTTTTTATATGCTTATGGGAAATCCCTGTATTTTTTATTTTTTAGAGAATTGTCAGTTCATTTCCTCTCCCATAATTTTAGGTAGTGATTTTGAATTAGTTGCTATAGTACTTGGTATATATGGAACCACTTCAAGTGTCCCATAATGATGAATGAGTAGATAATGAAGATCTGGTACATATGCACAGTGGAACACTATGCACCTGCAAGGAGCAATGAAATTATGCAGTCCATTGCAACTTGAGAGGAACTGGAGGATAACGTGAGTTGTGAAGTATGTCAGAAGAAAGGCAAATACTGGATGATCTCACTTTGGTCTATACACAAAGGAATACAAGAAACTAAATATGGAAAAGTCTTTGACTTTTGATAGAAATGTAAAGGCCAGGGAAGGAGAAGAATAAAGGGAGGAGTAAGAAGAGACAAATGAAAGATAATGGACAAGAATCAGGGACTGGTACATTGATGGCATGAGGGATGTATTTGAATCTGCCTTAAGCACAGAGTCATAAGTTCTGTAAACATGAGACTCAAACTCCAATAATCAAATTTATAAAGATGTGTCTGTCAAAGATGTAGGCTGGGGTGTGAGATAACCTGGGAACACTGGTAAAGGGAAATTGATACTGGTGATGGGATTGGCATTGAGACATTGCATGCCTGAAACTCAATTATGAATGTATTTGTAAAACATATGCCTAAGGTTATTAAAAATAAAAGTTCTTTTTGTTTTTGTTTTGGGGCCACACCTGGTGACATGTAGGGGTTATTCCTGGCTATGCGCAAAATAAGTTCTTGGGATTAGAATGTGAGTATCTTTGGGGCATTGAGGAGGGTGATGGAGATGGTGGTCTTTGCTCAGACTGCTACAGTCAGGAAGATTGGGACCTAGAACTTAAGCCAGGCCAGAACAATGGGGAGAGATATTCCTAAATATTTCTGGTAATTAGCATTTATTCATTCCTGCATTACAGTCAAAATCTGGTTCCCATTCAGCACCCAAACAACTGGTTCCATGTATTTATTTTATGTTACCTTCCCC
>PVKC010037455.1:0-12977 GCA_004027635.1 Crocidura indochinensis
AAAAAAAAAAAGAAAAGAAAAAAAATAAGGCCTCCCAATTCTTACCACAGGCTGTGTTCTTCACACGGACTGTATAGAAAGAGGAGGTACAGTAAACACACCCTATATACACCTCAACCCAGACCCTTGCCTGGTCTGTATTGGAAATTGGGGGCAAAAAAAAAAAAGTAAATTGGAAAACTGAGTCCTGTACTCTCATTCGGTATCTTGTCAGCTATCAAATTGAAAATCATTTTCTAAAGAAGACAACCAAAACAAAGGCTTAGAAAAATACCTCATTACTATTTTTCTTTTTCAGAATAGGTCCTGTCACATTTTTTTAATGAAAGACCCTGTTTGTGAATATTTTAGGTTTGCAGATTAATGATCTATACTTTAGCTACTCAGCTCTGTCACTGTTGCTTCTAAGTAGACAGAGATTTTCTGAAACAAGAGCTACAATAATCATTTTATTGATAAAAAACAAGCACTTGGCCTGAGAATTATAATTTGCCAAGCTGCTGGTTTAATGAATTGTTAGACCTTTAAAAAAGGAAACTATTTTATGTCATCTATTGTTAATTGCAGACTAATTAATTAATATAATTCAGATATTTCCAAAGCCTATGAATTATATAACTTATTTTTATAATTTCTTTTTAAAGAAATATGTTCCTTTTTAGCGATTAATCACTTCTTGGGCCATTTTTAAAAATGTATAATCATATATAATTACCATAGGTGATGTTAAAATTTGAACCACTGCATTACGGTATCCATGTTTGAACTGAATACATCGTTTCATAAATGTGATGCGTGATCAGCTTTCACGGTCTTTCATATTAACTTATAGTCGAGTTAAGTTGTGTGTCAGGGCACAACATTATAATGAAGGCATATTTTATTTTTTCTCAATGCACTAGTGGTCAGAACCTGAACATGTGTTCATCACAAATAGTAGCAAAGATAGGAGTTACTTAGTGATAGACTCATTTGTTCAGAAGTCAGAGCTCTCTTTATGACAAGGCTGATTTTGAAGCTGTAGAAAGCAACAAGGCTAAAAACTTAAGGGCAGCACCCAAAAGTCATAACAATTTTGGGATGCTTTAATTTTCTTGTGTTGGTAAAATAAAGATATTATTAAAAAAGAAAAAAACAAGCTCTAGCTGCCATCTTGTCTCCCCTCATGTGTGCACCTTATCTCAGCTGGTCTGATGGGATCCCTTGAGCGTCAACCCTTGTCCCTTGCACGACCCCATTTCCACTCTTTCATCATGAAAGAAACGATGAACCAAGAGAAACTCGTCAAACTGCGTGCTCAAGTACTCATCGATGGGAAAGAAACTGCTCGCAGAAAGAAGGTGGTGGTTCATAGGACAGCTACAGTAGATGATAAAAAACAAACAAACAAACAAACAAAACAACCTTCAGTTCTCCCTGAAGAAGTTAGGAGTAAACAATAGCTCTGGCATTGAGGAGGTGAATATGTTCACAAACCAAGGAACAGTGATTTACTTTAACAACCCTAAAATTCAGGCATCCCTGCTAGCAAACACTTGGTACAGACAGACTGAGTAGTTTAAGGAGACTGACTGAAGCTTTGCCCAAACAATCTGTGGATGGAAAAACACCACTTGCTACTGGAGAGAATGATGATGATGAAGTTCTCATGAATCTCGTGGAGAATTTTGACGAATAAAGCAAACTGAATTGTGTCAACTTCTGAAGAAAACTTGAAAAAGTTACTGGGAGCTGCTATTTTATATTATGACTACCTTTTAAAATTATATTCAAGGATCTAATAAGATATACACCTAATTTTTTTGATGGTGCTCAGGGGTCACTCCTGACTCTGTATTCAGCAAGTTATTCCTGGCAGGCTCGGGGAACCATATGTGATACCGGGATTCAAACCATCATCAGTCTTGTATCAGCTGTGTGCCTGGCAAATGCCTTACCACCGTGCTCTCTCTCTGGCCCATAGATCTAATATTTTTAAGCTCAAACTCCTTGGACACTGCAGCTCTTTCCAGTTTTTACTTATATACAACTCATACTTGTAGCTAATTAAGCTTAAGAAATCTGGAAATAAAGTTTGAAACAAAGGTTAATAAAGTTGTTTGTTTAGTTAAAAAAAGAAAAAGAAAAAAGTGCTCCCTACATATATGATTATAATCATGTATGTAATCATGATGCTTAAATAAAGAGAAAACAAAATAAAAAATATTTAAAAGGAAAAAAAGTGCTCACTACCCACTGGGTTACCCAGGATAGAAGAGGTTTTTTTTGTTTGTTTGTTTTGTTTCTCTTATATTCTTCCATGAAAACTGTGTGTTAGTCTTCTTTGGAAAGAACTACATGAAGGATCTGTAGATGGAGTAGACACAAGCTATATTCAACCATCCTTCTCAGACTTTTTCTTTTCCCAGGAGAAAGATTTTTAAAGGTCCCAGCCTGCCTTTTTCTGAACATTTTCTTCTTGGAGTGCCAAAAGAAATATCCTTGAAAGTTGCTTACAACTAGAAGAACCTGCTTATATTTAAGGGAAGTTGGCCCTGAGTGTGGGCTCATTCTTTGGGCCAGAGATTTCACTAATTGGGCCTGCCCATATGTACAGAGAAAGATCTGTTGTAAGGCAGGGGATAAGAAATATCTTTAATTACCACTTACCATGGCTCTGCAAATTCCCAAGCTTAAGGCAAAAAAAGAACTTAATATTTATCTTACAAAGATATCTTATCTCCCACCAATTATGTGTGCAAGCCGTCCTGTGTATAATAAAGTACCAACCCATGTGAAACTAATGGGAGACATTATCTGGGCTTCCAAAGCTGGAAAAAAGTCACAGCCAAGCCTGTTTTTGGAGATAAGTGAACACTGCAGCTCATACTATCAGTATTATGCATTACCTACACCCACATTTCTCAACATTTTTCCAGCCATGGCCTCCTTCCAACCTTTTTTCCTTTCTGTGGACCCTTGTACAACCAGCTGGCCTCTGAGTCTTATATGTAGGTGTCCATGGCTGTGATTTTCATCTATGTACCTTTAGAATATCCTAAGGACCCATTAGGGGTTGTATGGCTACTGCTCACATTCCCAACACTGCATTAAATACACTATATGCGAGTGCTGTTCCTCATATTCTCAATACTCTGTGCTATCTACATGTAATATTGTGGATTTAGGGACAGACAGAGAGAGCATAGGGGTCAGTGCTTTCTTTATTCATTTAGCCAGGAGGGAAACAAAGGGAAACTTCTCTCTGTATTATCACCCCTTCTTTTTTTTCCTTCCTTTCCCCCTTTCACCCCTTCTTATATAAAATACATAAATCTACCTGCCTTTCTCATACTTCAGAGAAAAAAGGCAGGGGATAAGAATTATCAGTTGAAGGCTTGGAATTATCTGGAGATTAGAACAGTGGTTGAGTCAGCAAGGGCTTATCACTAGTTTGGTTGCAAGAGAGAAAGCCAAGATAAACATTGCTTTTTTACAAGAGAGCATAGTAATCTCTGTTTACTATTGAACCTTTTATGAAATCCCTTATAAACAGTAGACAGGCAAGAATTTAATGTTTGCTTCAGATTCAGAGCCCCATGCCAGGTTTCCTCTTGAATACATATCCAAGGCTTGAGTTTTTTTGTAAAGAATTCACACTGCAAATTCTCTTAAAATACCATCCTTCCACGATACTTATCCTTATATTGTGTTTATTTCAGTCACATTGAATTAAAATTGAAAATTGAAAAAATAAAATATTAAAATTAAAATTAAATTTCTAAAATTTAAAATAAATTAAAATGGAAAATATCTGATAAAAATAAGTGCTTAAAACTGAGAAGATCAGTCAGTATTGGATCATAATGCAGAAAAGTGAACAGGACAACATAGAAATATTCTGTGACACAGCTCAGGAAAGACCTGCCCTAAATTTCACGTTCCATGAAAAGGTTTTGGGAAGAACAAAAGCTTTATATCCAGTAATGGACAAAAAAAATTATCCTTCTGTGTTTCTTTAGTGTTGAAGGGCATAAAGTTCGCTTGGTAAATCAAAAATAGTGAAACTGTTGGGGAAGGCTGGCTTCTATTTTCGTTTGCATTTATTCTGTATTTTCAAAATTCAACAACTATTCCTTTAATACTTGTCATATAACAGGTACCAAAGTATATAAGAATATAGGAGCTACAACCTTTATACTGAAAGATTATATAGTCTAGTATGAGGGATTGGAGAGAACACGAAAGTTACTATTCAATGGGAACAAGTTACATGATCATAGTATAGTCTCAAATAAATAGAATTGAGTATGGAAAATTTCATACAGTTTAATCTTATACCTATTTTTATAATTAATCTATCTCAAATTTAATTTTAATTTTATACTTCCTAGAGTAAAATAATTCTGAGAATATAAAATACCCTCGAGTCAGATATTCTTACTAATACAGCAATACTGGGAATTCTCATAGCTTAAAGAGGTATGTACCATTTAGCATCTTTTCTTTAGCAATAAAAAGTAAAAATAAAAGCATAAAGAAAATAAGAAACTTGGGTAAGATTATGCAGGAGGGGGGCCGGGCGGTGGCACTGGAGGTAAGGTGCCTGCCTTGCCTGCGCTAACGTAGGACAGACCGTGGTTTGATCCCCTGGTTTCCCATATGTCCCCCAAGCCAGGAGCGACTTCTGAGTGCAGAGCCAGGAGTAACCCCTGAGCGTCACTGGGTGTGGCCCAAAAACCAAAAAAAAAAAAAAAAGATTATGCAGGAGGATACTTGAATCAAAGCTCCAGAGTTCTGCATGTATATTTTATTGGAGGAAAAAGGAAAGGGCATCAGCGATTTCAAGGCAGAAACAAACAATCTTTTGTGGGACTAGGAAAAGCTTTGTGGATAAAACATTATTTTGAAATATTCTAGACAAAAATCTAAACAGGATGGGGCTGGAGTGATAGCACAGTTGTAGGGTGTTTGCCTTGCATGTGGCTGACCTAGAATGGATCTTGGTTCAATCCCTGCCATCCCATATGGTCCCCCACGCCAGGATCGATTTCGGAGGGCATAGCCAGGAGTAACCTTTGAATGTCACTAGGTGTGGCCTACCCCCCCAAATAAAAAAAAATCTAAGAAGGATTGTTAAAGATTGAAAGATAAAAAGAGGAATTTTTAATGAAGATGTCAATGTAAATGGATACAATAAAATCAGAAGGCAGAGAACTTAAATAAGGGTGTAGATTATCAACCAGGGAGATCATGCTAGAATGCAGGCATATGTCAAGTTGTGGGACTTTTTGAATGCCAGGGAGATGTATAAATTCATTTGTAAGAGAAAAGAGTGAGAACTACTGAAGATGTCTGTGTGGAGGTATCACTGTACCAGACTTCAGGAAGAAGGAACCATGAAGAAGAGAGTAGCAAGATAGAGGGGGGGAAATGAGGAAGTGGGTAAAAATAAGGAGGCTAGGACCCAGTCCAGAAGCATTATACCATAAGGGCAGGAAGATACAGGGTAATGCCTATAACTATATTAAATTTATATCTCATTAAAATATTCTCATTGAAAAGTGAAAAAATCGGGGCCCTGGAGATAGCATGGAGGTAAGGCATTTGCCTTTCATGCAAAAGGTCATCGATTCGAATCCCAGTGCCCCATATGGTCCCCCGTGCCTGCCAGGAGCAATTTCTGAGCATGGAGCCAGGAGTAACCCCTGAGCACTGTCGGGTGTGACCCCCCACCCCAAAGAAAAAGTAAAAAAATCTTTCTTATCTAGAGCTGTTCTTTTGCTCCTATTTACCCCAGAATTGTCATTAAGCAGAAGTATGCTGCTACCTATGCGTTTGGTTGAAAAGGTGCCATGTGGTTGCTATACAAAATTATCTTTCTTTCTAAAAAAATATTTCCTAAGAATCTAACTTGTGATCTTTATTATAGCATGTGCCCATCCACACACTAAGGCTTTTTTATTCTGCCACATCATAAGGACTTATAAAAGGCAGGGATTCTCTTTGGTAAGCAAGAGAGTAAGAGGAGGCTAGAACACAGATAACATTTTAGGTGGTAAAGGTTAATTCTAAGCTGACCTTTTCATCACCCCACCCCTCATAGTTTTGATGCTTGGTTATACTCTATATGAGCCATGGTAATTACTAATTAAAATTTTCAGGTCATACTACTGAATTTCTGGCATAGTGGTTTGAATTATCACTTAAATAGGCCCCAGTACCCCAGATCTGCTTGGAAGAACTTCTAACCCCCAACATATAATAAATGATATTCTGTAGTCATAGGCCCTTGAGTTGTTTCAGAGCAAAGAAATCAGTCTAACAGTGCTACTTGATAATATAATTAGACTTTTGGTTTTCATCTAAGTTCAATGGAACCTGGTTACTAAAACCTAAAGCCACAAAGCTAGAACATGAATCCATGACCAGAACTTTAGAAAAATTTCTCATGAGAAAATTTGGGGTTTCCTGGTTTGAGGTGCATGGCTGGCACATGGGTAGTAATTCCAAACCTGGTGATGAAGTTTATCTGTTGTCTAAGCTGTGAGAAGACAAAGAGGTCTTCACTTTAGGTCTCTGGAGAGGTCAGAGCAGATCCGGCCTCAGCTCTGTCTGTGAAGTAGCCTTTTTCCCATATGGAAGCTGTCCTGCTGTCCTGTGCGTAGGTACTGTGTGATCCTGAGTCATTTCAGTAAAGGAGCAAAGAAAATGACCATCATGTAATTCACACAGGTGGGCAGCCAAGAGAAGTCTCTGTCACAAGGGGTGTGGGTGAGAATTGTGTGAAGCAATGTGGATAACCAGGGAACTACTAAGGATATTTCTGCTGAATTCATTTCATTGCAATATTATGGATTTCTGTGTTGAAGGTACCATTTTAGGTCATGAGAATTAAACCACTCTGAATGAGACACAGCTGTTCATAGTCCAGATGGGGAGATGTGAGTAATATGCAAATAATTATACTCTAAAGCAGTATTATAATTTATTCCTTAAGCAGTCTATGAAATTGCATAATCTCTAAAACAAACCAGGAGAAATGAGAGATTGTTTCAGAACAAGTTTCTAAATGTTCAGGTTGAAGTAGGGGCAGGAATCGTATTTTAGATTGTAGAGCAAGATGAAGGAAGGATGATTGTAGAAGATAAGGCTGAGGCATGCAAAGCACAGTGTTCCTAGAGAATAGTAAAATGCGTCAACTAATGCGGGTGGTATGATGGATGGTGGCTTTCAGTGTCTTGGGATAGGTTGGCAGTTTTCCATTTAGATGGCACTACAGACACAGACAAGTAGTATTAGAGCAGAGAGATCTTGGGCTCCTAAAACTACATTGGCAGAAGGGCCAGAGCAATAGTACAGTTGGTGGTGTGCTTGCCTTGCATATGGTCAACCTGGTTGAGTTCCATCCCTGACATGCCTTTTGGTCTCCCACTGCCAGGAGTAATATCTGAGTATAGAGCCAGAAGAAACACCTGAATATCACATGAAATATTACCAGGTCTGGCCCCTCAAAAATTTGTCATTGGCAGAGGAGGATTAGGGAATAAAAATTGGACACAGAGAGATGAATTTGCAGAAGGTTTAAAACAGTCATAAAAGACAAACCAAAATTCGTTATAGGCCAATGCAGTGAGTGCTCTGGTCTGAGCCCACCGACATTCCAGGCCAGCTTCTCAAAATAAAGAGAGCAGCTGAGCAGCTGACCCTAGAACCAGAAAGACCAGTCAGATGTCTAACATCTATCTACCTACACACCTGAAACTAAATAATGATTTTCTTTTCACTTGAATTTTCTTAAATTTACACAGCATTCTACCTCAGAGATAAGATCAGGAATTCACAATGTATTGAGGGAGGATGTTAAGAGTTGCCCAATGCCCAACAAAGACTGAAACTTCCCTACTTTAACTCAGACTTTAAAGTAAATGTAAAGCATTTGAGAAAAGCCAGCCTGAGAAGCTTCTGAGCTCAGAGGTCACTTATTCCTTGAAGCATCCCTCTAGGACAAACTAATGTCCTCTTCATTACTGCCATGCAGTCTTGCTCTTTTCTATGCGTTAACAGAAAGGGAAAATAGGTGATTGAGTAGGAGAGAGGAAGGAGACAGCCACCAGGTAAAAAGTGAAGACGAGGGGCCTGGAAGATAGCATGGAGGTAAGGCGTTTGCCTTTCATGCAAAAGATCATCAGTTTGAATCCCGGTGCCCCATATGGTCCTCCGTGCCTGCCACGAGCAATTTCTGAGCATGGAGCCAGGAGTAACCCCTGAGCACTGCCGGGTGTGACACAAAAACCAAAAAAAAAAAAAAAAAAAAAATGAAGACGAGCAGCAAGTAGTTACTTCTGGTCAGTTCTCTCTAAGATTTGCAACTAGGCAGTCTTAGATTTTTCACTCTATGGTGGAAACAAGTACATTATATTTGTGTTTGACAGGACATTACATGTTGAGCATCGTTTATTGCATCATTTTCCTCAGATAATTTTCGGGTCTTCCGCCACCAGGGTGCAGTGTTTCATGCTAGGTGCATAGAACCAGGGTGAACCATGTGACACATTGACAACACAGAGTGTGATGTTCAGATGCTGAAACAATCAGTCACATGTGTCCAAGATGCAGCCACGTGTTCTAGCACTCTGGGAAAACCCATTCACACAAGTCCATCCCTGTGAATCAGCCCCATGAGAGAGGGCAATTTGTTCTCTCCATGACACAATGCTCTTATTCCAAAAGGGGCAGGTTGTTTTTGTTTTGTATGGGGACCACTCCTGGCTGAACTCAGGGCTTACTCCTGGCCTAGGGGATCTCTATTAGCAGTGCGGTGCTTACTGGGGTGGTGCCAGGGATCTAACTGGTGTAGAATAGATGTGAGTCAAGTGTCTTGATCCCTGTACTATCACAGATTATTTTTGATGAAAAGGTGGCATGCTTTTGTGTGTGGAAAAGCCAATATCTATGTGATATATCTCAGATAATCAGCTAGTATTCTTACTCATCAAAAAGAACAAAAAACAACACAAGCTAAATGACTAAAAGGAATATTTTCAACACAGCCATCATATTTAGAGGTTCTATTTCATTAGGTCTTGTTATTAAGGCACTTCAGAGCCCACACAATGACAAAGAAAATGCCTTGGAGAAATTATCCTACCCTCTGGTGAAAAAAAGAGGTCAGTGTACGGTGTGACCAAGTGAAGGTTCCCATGTGAGCTGGAACATGAAATCCCAGGAACATTCTTCACAGATTCTCTCTCGTTTCCTTCTAGATAGTCAGAAAGACAAACTATCTTCTTTTAATGAAGGCTGTGGCATATACAGGCTGGGCTATAACCCAAATATAACTAGTCAATCACTTTGTTTATAACCCCTCATGTTAATTAGACAGAAGATTAACATGTCGGGTACTTCCCAAACTAGGGCTGTAAAGAGTTTGTGGTCTGGCACAAGTGACTAGTGGATGACATTTGTTAAAAGCAACACCAGTCTTTCCTTTGATTCATTCCCAAGGGATGATAGTTACATCTCCCATTAGCAATCTAGCCTGCAGTTTAGTTTTAAAATCTAAATTATGATTTTTTTTTTTTGGTTTTGGGCCATACCCAGCGGTGCTCAGGGGTTACTCCTGGCTGTCTGCTCAGAAATAGCTCCTAGCAGGCACGGGGGACCATATGGGACACCGGGATTCAAACCAACCACCTTTGGTCCTGGATCAACTGCTTGCAAGGCAAATGCCGCTGTACTATCTCTCTGGGCCCTAAATTATGATTTTAATATGGGTTAATTATAAATAGCAATAGGTAAATTATGGTTTTTATGACACCAGAATTACCAGTGAAACAGCAATGTATAAACTCCATTCGGTATACCATTATCCCTTCTTTTATTATAAAACAGATACTCTAGCACAGTCGTTTTCAATCACCTTTCCTTGGACAAGTGCTAGTCTGCAAGTATAAAAAGTATATAAAATCAACTGCTCTAGTCTATAGTTAAACTGAAAAAAGATTATCCATATTATTTAGTCATTAATGATCAGGATTTTTAGACTCTTTTTTTAGGTCATGTGAGGTATTTAGAAGAAACATGAAATGTGAACATGGCCTTAATGATTGATATAACTCATGTAGTTCATACAGCTCCCTATGTTCTGTGCACAATACTAACATAATCACTAAAGAATCATCAGGGAAATATTCCCTACTTGGAACAGCTTTGCAATTTGAAAATTTTTCTATAATCCTAGGTATATTGGCATATAGAACAAATCTTGACTGAAAATAAGTCATATATTTATAATATATTTTGAATTTTAATCTTTTGATGACTGACACATTCATATCAGGGACTCCACATAGGGCACTGATCCATAAGTAACTTAGATTTAAGAAACTTGGATTGGATAAAGTTCCGCGGAAGCACAGAGACAGAACAAATCAAACTTCGTGTATGAGGGTGTGCTTCACCATAGAATTGATAGAACTACTATTTAATTTCAGTCTTGAAAATGAAGAGAACATGAGGGGATAACACAAAGGTATTTCACTGAGGAGAGATAGCTAGTATGAAGCTGGGCTTTTGAGCATAGGTACAAATTTAACCATCTTTCAAAATGGTAAAAAGAGATCTCAAAATTTTGATGACACCTTTTGAATCAGTCCCAGGGCCACACACATATAAGAGAGAGATGTGCTGTGAAACTAAGTTCCATCCTTAACTTCTATCAGGAGAGTTAAAAAGAATAAAGAAAGAAAAATATTCTGGTGGTTGAAAAGCAGAGTGTGTGTTTCTAATTTGCTAGTATAATTTCAACCAGTCATTTATTCAGTTACTTATATAAAATAAAGGACAGTAGCTTACATTTTATTGATGCATAGATAGTATCACTGAAAGCAAAAAAAGGACTGAAGTTCTTACTTGTGTTCAGGTCCAGGTAAACACTTTGCAGACTTTGGGACGTTCTGCTAAGGACAGCTGGTGTGACTGGAACAGAAAGAGAAGAAAATCCATTAGTCCTCCTTGAGAAGAATGGTCTGAAGTGGAGAGTGGAGGCAGGTAAGACAGACATGAGCTAGGGAAGGAGGCTACAGATTCACTGAGGTACATCTGGGGCCCACTAAAGTACCTAGGGATGTAGCAACTCAAAGAAGGAGAAAGTGAAAACTCAGAATCTTGAGGTTTTACACATCCCATGAGTAGGAATAGAGCTTAAGGGTAACTAGGGTTGAGAAATTCCTGCTTTTGGGCCATAAGAAAAAGGATGCAAGGACTGAGAAACAGTCCAAAGAGGCTCTCTTCCCTTGTATACAGTTGACTCAGTTCAGTTCCTGGCACTACAAATACTCCGCATAGAACTTCGCTGGGAGTCATCCCTAAGCACAGAGTCAAGAATAAGCCCTGAGCACAGCCAGGTACACAAAACTAAAAAAATGGCAAGAAAAGGGATGCAAGACTGTTCCTATACTGTGCAAAGTACCCATAAATATCAGGGCAAAAAATAACCTTCAGGTCTTAGTCACCTCTGGTTCATGCTTAGACCCAGTTAGGAACAATGAGGAAAATGCATCATTTGAATCCAAACTTGAATCTTGTTTGTGAAAACAAGCAGGATCAGCATAAATAACAGTGAGAAAAAGTTCATTTTTAGAAATAATCATGTAAACAATCCTGGGAGTGGAGAAAGAATAAATAGGTAAATGAAAAGTTGGACCAAAAAGTACAGAACTCTATGATATGAAATAAACTACGAGTCACCTATTAAAAAGTAATGATAATTTTGTTGATATTAATAGCTTACTAAAACAGGAAAACTGGAAAGTGGTCATGTCATTTTCTTATGAACAATTAAACTAAGTTTCTTTGCAAGTGTCCTAGCTACAAAAATATACACTAACTAACCAGAGTATTTTTTTTTAGAGTTCCCCTTATCAGGCTCTGTACTTATAGGTAGGTAAGGGGCTTGACTTGCATGTGTCCAACCTGGGTTGATCCCTAATACTTCATATGTTCCTCTGATCCTCGCTATGTGTAAACCTTGAACCCAGAGCCAGACCTGAACACAGCAGGCTGTGACCTAAAAATACAAAAACAAAATAAACAAGAGTTTCCTTCATCAGTTTAAGTCACCTCTGGGTTATTCTTAAGAGGCAACAGCACGTTACAGGGACACAGTGAACACTGGCCATTACCTCAAGACAGCAATGGTTTTGGTCCTTAACTGAAGTGGACAGTAACAAAGCAAGGGAATCTTTCTACTGATTTGTAAGAGGAAGAAAAAGAAGATAGACTATGTGTGAAATGATGGGTTGAACATTCCACAATCCCCAGAGAGGGACAGGGATTCCCATGCCCCCTATCTGGGTAGGACAAAATACTCAGGTCACGCAGCAATTCCGATGCAGGAAATAATCCACACACGGTTGGGAAGGAATATCATGCCAGAAACTAAAACCGCAAGCTGTTAGCCACAAACCAGTCATCCCACAAAGTGGAACCATGAGCCTAGATGTCAGCCCCTCCACTTGGCCTCTTGAGTAGCCTTTATTGGGATAAACAAAGCCCTCCCCAAGAGAAGGGGAAAAGGCCAGATAAGAAGACAGTGGGAAACATCTTTTTTGGGAGGGGCCACAGCTGGCTTGCTCAGAAGTCGCTCAGAAACCCCTTCTGGCAGGCTTGGGGGACCATATGTGATGCCGGGGATTGAAACCAGCCAGGTCCGTCCTGGGTCCGCTGTGTGCAAGGCAAATGCTCTATCGCTGTGCCATCGCGCTGGCCCCATTAACAGTGTTGTAAATCACGGTGACTAACATAAAAATTAAAAGAAAAGTCTCCATTTAAGGGCTGGATCGGTAGCGCAAGTGGTAGAGCATTTGCCTTGCACGTGCTAACCTAGGAAGGATGGCTGTTGAATCCCCCCGGCGTCCCATATGATTCTCCAAGCCAGGAGCCATTTCTGAGCACATAGCCGGGAATAATCCCTGAGTGCCACCGAGAGTGGCCCC
>PVKC010037456.1:0-12977 GCA_004027635.1 Crocidura indochinensis
AAAAAAAAAAAAAAAAACTCAGAGATACCATGCAGAGAACGTAAGGCAGAGAAAGTTCCTAAGAAAGCCTGATGCTCCAGATGGAACTTAGCAGAGGAGAAATATAACCCTTTACCAGCCACTGAGATTATGTGGGCATCCTTGTTCACAGAGGGGCCAGGCAATCCAGAGGCCCAAGCCTTTGCTAGGAAACATAATTCCTGTGGTCTGGCCATTCCAGATCAGGAAAATAATTGTCATTGCATTTCCTTTAAGGGTTGGGATAAAGTAAATATATTTGAACTTTCCCCCACTGACAGCTCACAGATATTCTTGATTGTCCCCAATCCCTGTCAACCAACTGCAAGCATGAGATGTGCTTTTCTACACAGGCCTCAGGGGCTGGCCCTGCAGTAGACAGACTCTAGCATACACTTTAGGGAACATAGCTCATGTCCACCTGCGTGAATCTCAGCCTTGGGAACTTCTGCTTCTTAGGCTCCACACAGACACATTGGGGACTAACTCACGTCAGAATTACGGCTGCTCTCTCTGTGTTGGTGAATCTGCATGTAGTGTCTGCTCTACTGCTGACTCATACCTTGATCCAAAAATTCAGCCTCCAGTAAAGAGACAGTTTAGTGTTAGAGTGCAGGCACAAGTTCAATTTCTACTCCATGTGACCTCCCAGATCCCTGAGTACCATTTGGAGTTCCCTCCAAAACAAAAACTCAGCCTCAAGGTGAGAAATTGTCTATTAAAACCTATAAGGTATTGTGAATAAATGGAACTTGCTTAGGTTGAGGGTGAAAGCAAACAGCTTGCAAAGCACACCCAAAAGTCTGGCAATGGAGCAAGTACCTAACAGATTGTATTATTATAGTTCTTGAGATTCTCTCTTACTTGGCTCCTGTTGTCTTCATATTTCATTTTTACGCTCTAACAGAAATTTAGATGAAATTTTCCTAGTGTGACAGCACAGAGCACTTAATTTTTTAAGACTCACCTTAATAAATGTTCATGATTCTCCTCCAAGAGAAATTGGCACTGCATTTGTAGCTTGCTAAGAAGAGTTTTGTCAAAAGTGTGCCAATTTTCCCCCCGAAATCTTGTTTTATGCGTCTCTGATGGCTGCCAGTTGAGTATGTTGGGGGAAAATAAAAGTGCTGCCAGGTAGGAAGGCAGAGTTTCTGGTGGAGCAGACCAAGTTCATGCTAGACTCAGCATGCCAGCATGAGTAGAGAGTAGGGAGTGGTTGTGTGATGGGAACAGTCAGTGACAGGTGTGACAGGAAGAATAGATGAAAGACAGAACTGAGCAGGTGGTAGAAATCAGTGTTGGGAGAGAAGCGAGGCTGAGTGCAAAGAAAAACTGCAAGCTGCAAACAGGGCATCTGAGGGTGCCAGTGCACAGTGCCTGATCAGGGACCAGTGGGGCACTGGAGAGACGTAGCCTCAGACAAAACCAGAGGCTGTGGACTTCAAAACTATGGTTGGGTAGGTGACCTCTTGCTCAAAGAGAGATATACAGAACACCTCAGTAGCAGAACCATGAAAAGTGAGAGTGAGAGAGAGGGAAATCATTGGTTCAAAGCCTTGTGCCAGTAAGAATGTCAAAATACAGTACAAGGATGGGATGTTAACCTTACATGTAGCTAACTCAAGTTTATCCTGACACCACATATGTAGCCGCGAGCCTTGCCAGGAGAGGTCACTGAGCCAAGAGTTAGAAGAAAGCCCTGAGCACAACTGGCTGTAGCCCAAAAACAATAACAACAAAGTATCAGACAGAGCCTAGGCTGCCAGAATGTGGGGCTCTGTGGAGGATGAACCCCACAGGCAGACCTTTCACAAAACAAGCATGTCTCAGGTCTTTCTCTGGCTCCTGTTATTAAGACTCTATCCCCCAGGTGAGGAATCTAGGTTTCCAGAAAACCAGTGACTTTCTGTCCCTGGCTGGGAAGTAAGCAGAAGCCAGTAGTTGGATTTCAGGACTCCAGTAGATTTCCTTCTTCCCCTTGGCTTCCTATGGACCTGGGTTCTCACTTGATTCTCTTCCTTCCTCACTGGTGGGCAATCCCAGGCAGAATTAGGACATGAAAAATTTCTGCATGCTGGGGTGGGAGATGGGGTACATGGATGCCAAACTGTACGATCAAGAGCACAAATCTCTGAAATCTCTGGGGAAGGCTAGGGCATGTCACTTTAGAGCAGTGCTTCTCAATTATTTTGTCATGCCCCCCTAGGAAGAAGAAAACATTTTTCTCGCCCCATCCTGTGCGACTGTAAATATTATCTTTATTAAAAAAAACTTTAACCTGCAAAACAAAAAGTATATAAAATAATTTGAGCTGATTTTCTAATCAGAGGTGATGTCTGGATTAATGGCTACAATGATCACACTTTGCAATGCATAGCTTTTCGAAGCAGGGTTTGAAGCAAGACACAACAACTCTCAGCTCCAGAGACATACAGAGACATAAACACGGGGCTTAGCTTGTTATGACAGTGTTTGCCGAGGTCAAACGTCCCCTCCTTTATAGAGCCTTGCACCCCCCTGGGGGACACGCCCCATTATTTAAGAAGCACTGCTTTAGAGAGAGAATTTCTTGGGCCCACCTGGTATTTCCCTCTAGGGTCCAGCTGGATTCTTTATGGCACAGCTTACATCATTCATCACCACTATCTTCTTCCCAGATGGAGGGATGTGTGCTTTAGTCGGCCAGTAAAGAAAGGCCACATTTTCACCAGATCTTAGCTTTCTCAAAAGTTCTTGAGGATTCCTCAAATCCTCTCCTCATTTAATTATAGAACACAAATGCATCTGATGTTATACTTACTGCAGAACTGAGCTGACAATGTAAGGGGCTCAGGTAATGAGTTCAAAGGAAGTAACAAAACCAAGAAGTCTATCATTAGTTCTAAAGTAGGATCCTGTAAAAGCATCATGCCAGACATATTTTATGGACATGAGAGGCCATAAAAATCTAAAGTTGGGGCTGGCATGGTGGCGCTAGAAAGGTGTCAGCGCTAGCCTAGGATGGACCATGGTTTGATATCTGGCGTCCCATATGGTCCCCCAAGCCAGGAGCGACTTCTTAGCGAGGAGTAACCCCTGAGTGTCACCAGGTGTGGCTCAAAAACCAAAAAAAAGATATCTAAAGTTGATTCCATTGTTGCCCAGAAATACTCAACCTTCTCCTGAAAAAGGAAAGGCTCTGGGAGGAACAAAAGGTGATCAGAACATGAAGTCGGACCTACATTTTCAAAGCTTTTCCACTTGACAATTTCCTAGTGATGGACTCTTAGCTACATAGAAAAGCTGACATGGGGCAGTTTGCAAAAAAAAAAAAAACAAACAAACAAAAAAAACAAAACCTAAAATATCAACTCTATAAAGGCAATTAAGATGCATTCTCTATCTCAGAGATTCGCCTGTATCTCAAACCTGACATAAGAACTCTCATTTGTCTCCACTCTGGAGATGCCTATATCCTTTTTGAACTTGTTATTATTTCTTTTATTTAGCATAAATAAATCTTTAAATTAAATGGTTTTACTTCACTATTCATCTCCTCTTGAAATTCTTTTCTGTGAGTGACTAATTGATTTTCCTGAAAAGCCTAGCTAGGACTAAAATTTCCAACTAAGAACAATTCATCACTCCAGTTATATGTTCAATGACTTCCAGAGAATCTGGGTATTAGGGATCAATTTCTACTATGTGTAAGTCAAGTGGACTAAGGTACAGTTTGACAAATGCCCTGTGCAGCTGCTGAGACATGTGGTTATACTCTGCTCAGGTGTCAGAATAAAGCTTTATCAGTCCTACTTGTCCCAGGCATTTCAGTCTCTTCCTTTTCTTCCTACCACTTCAAAAAGTCATCTGTAACAGAATCTTCTAGAAACCTTAAAGGGCTTGGTTGGAATGGTCACTGAGAGATTAGTGGGCTATTTACCTCCTGACTGTCTCATACCTTTTGGGGTAGATGGTGCCACTTGGTTTTCTAAACACCCACTCTAGCTTCCCATTATAAGGCTCATGATTATAAGAGAACATATTGGAAGTCACTGAAATAACCCCTGAGCAATGCCGGGAGTGGCCAAAAAAACAAACAAACAAACAAACAAAAAAAGCCTGGGTCTTCTGAAGGCAAAGCACATAACCCAGGATTTGAGCTAATCTTTGTAGCTTAATACTTGCTACAGATTTTATTGTTTGGGTTTCAATTTCTTATGTTTATTTACTTTATTTAAAGGAAATACTATCACATAGTTAACTATAATACATTTGTTTCCAGATAGAGAGAATAAAGATTAAAAAAAAGTATTAACATCCGTAAATCTATCGGCATAGTACACAAAATCAACAACGAGAAAAATAAAAATCACATGATCATATCAATAGATGCAGAGAAAGCATTGATATGGTCCAATACCCATTCTTGATAAATCTCTCAGCAGGATGGGAATGGAAGGAACCTTTCTCAATCCAGTTGAAGCCATTTACCACAAGTCAATGCAAATATTATCCTTGGAGAAAAACTAAAAGCCTTTCCTCTAAATTCTGGTACAAGAGAATACTGTCTGCTATCACCACTCCTTTTCAACATAGTACTGGAAGCACTTTCTATAGCAATCAGGAAAGAAAAAGATATCAAGGGAATCCAGATAGAAATGGAAGAAGTCAAGCTCTCACTGTTTGCAGATGACATGATACTCTACTTAGAAAACACTAAAGACTCTACCAAAAAGCTTCTAGAAACAGTAGACTCATATAGCAAGGTGGCAGGCTACAAAATCATCACACATAAATCAATGGCCTTTTTATACACCAATAATGATAGAGAAGAGATGGACGTTAAGAAGGCAAGCCCTTACATGACTGTAATCATACAACTATAATCATGTTTGTAATCACGGTGTTTAAATAAAGATAATAAAAAAGAAGGCAAGCCCTTTCACATTAGTGCCACACAAACTCAAATACCTTGGAGTCAACTTGAACAAAGACGTGAAGGACCTGTACAAAGAAAAGAACAAAACCCTGCTCCAACAATTAAGAGAAGAAACACAGAAATGGAAACACATACCCTGCTCATGGATTGGCAGGATTAACATAATTAAGATGGCAATATTCCCCAAAGCATTATACAGATTTAATGCCATCCCTCTAAAGATATCCATGACATTCTTCAAAGAATTGGATCAGACACTTAAGAAGTTCATTTGGAACAGTAAACACCCTCGAATAGCTAAAGCACTCCTAGGGAAAGGGAAAATGGGAGGCATTACTTTCCCCAACTTTAAACTGTACTACAAAGCAAGTTATCAAAACAGCATTGTATTGGAACAAAGTCAGACCCTCAGATCAGTGGAATAGGCTTGAGTTCCCAGACAATGCTCCCCAGACATACAATCACCTAATTTTTGACAAAGGAGCTAGAAATCCTATGTGGAGCAGAGAAAACCTCTTCAACAATTGGTGCTGGCAGAACTGGTTAGTCACGTGGAAAAAAGCTAACATAGACCCCCAGTTAATATCATGTATGAAGTTAAAGTCCAAATGGATTAAAGACCTTGATATCAGACCTGATACCATAAGTTATATAGAACAAGTAGGTAAAACACTCCAGGACATTGAGACTAAATGCATCTTCAAGGAGGAAACTGCACTTTCCAAACAAGTGGAAGCAGAGATTAACAGATGGGAATACATTAAGCTGAGAAGCTTCTGCACCTCAAAAGAAATAGTACCCAGAACACAAAAGCCACCCACTGTGTGGGAGAAATTGTTCACCCAACACCCATCAGATAAGGGGCCACTATTCAAAATATACAGGGCACTGACAGAACTTTACAAGAAAAAAACATCTAATCCCATCAAAAAATGGAGAGAAGAAATGAACAGACACTTTGATTAAAAAAAAATACAAATGGCCAAAAGGCATATGAAAAAATGGTCCTCATTACTAATCATCAGGGAGATGCAAATCAAAACAGTAATGAGATACCATCTCACACCACAGAGATTGGACACATCACAAAGAATGAGAACAATCAGTGCTGGCGGGGATCTGGAAGGAAAGGAACTCCTATCCACTGCTTGTGGAAATGCCGTCTTGTCCAACCTCTATGGAAAGCGATATGGAGATTCCTCCAAAAATTGGAAATTGAGCTTCCATTCGACCCAGCTATTCCACTAGGAATATATATACCCTAGGAACACAAGAATACAATCCAAAAACCCCTTCCTCACACCTATATATTTATTGCAGCACTATTCACAATATCCAGGCTCTGGAAACATCCAAGATGCCCTTTACAGATGAATGGCTAAAGAAACTGTGGTACATATATGTTGCCTCTCCCCTGGGTACAGATTACTTACCTGAGCCCTGCCCATTCATGAGCGGGGCTTTGGGAACTGGATATTCCATTTACTTTACCTGCAAACCCCGCCCATTTCCTGGGATGGGTCTTGGTATATAGGTCTGGGATCTCTGACTTTTTACCCTTTTTGCCTTTTGGATCCTGGCCAACATGTAGGTCAGAGGTGACATGGATGAAAGATGTAGGACTAGCTATAATTAGCACGCTTAAATGGTAGGAGCCACATCTGATGGCTAGGGCTGAATAAAGATTTTATCTCCATGAAGCCTGCCTGTGAGTGAGATTTCTACCAGCCGCTCTCAAGAACCTCCAGACCCTACGGTTAGTGGGGGCTGGAGCCACGTGGCCTGGGATGGCGGACCAAGGCCTTCATCTTCACCCAGCATCGTCCTATGGCATGTTTTTCTTTACAAATACACAATGGAATATTATGCAGCTGTCAGGAGAGATGAAGTCATGAAATTTTCCTATACATGGATGTACATGCAATCTATTTTGCTGTGTGAAATAAGTCAGAGGGAGAGAGATAGATGCAGAATAGTCTCACTTATCTATGGGTTTTAAGAAAAATGACAGTACACTTTTGCAACAATCCTCAGAGACAATGAGAGGAAGGCTGGAACTTCCAGCTCACTTCAAGAAGCTCACCATAGTTATAGAAATAACTACACTGAGAACTAACATAATCATGTGAATGAATGCGGGAACTGGAAAGCCTGTCTACAGTACAGGTGGGGGTGTGATGTGATGGAGGGAGATTTGGGACATTGGTGGTGGGAATGTTGCACTGGTGAATGGGGTGTTCTTTACATGACTGAAACCTAGTCACAACCATATTTGTAATCAAGATATTTAAATAGAGACATTAAAAAAAGACAACTATGAGGTAATACCTTACACCAGTGAGGATGGCTCACATAAATAATAATGGGAACAATCTCTGTTGGCGGAGATGTGGTAAGAAAGGAACTCTCATCCACTGCTGGTGGGAATGCTCCCTGGTCCAACCTCTATGGAAAACAGTGTGGAGACTGCTCAGTAAACTCAGAATTGAGCTGCCATATGACCCAGCAATTGCTCTCCTGGGTATATATCCCCAAGTCGGAAGGACATTCATCCCAAAGTATGTGTGCACTCCATTATTTATTGCAGCACTCAGCACAATAGCCAAGATTTGAAACCAGCCTCAATGTCCAACAACAGATGAGTGGATCATGAAGATGTGGTATTTATACACAATGGAATACTACATAGTTAGAAATGATACAATCATAAACTTTGCAGAACGTGGATGGATCTACAAAATAGTATTATAAATGAAGTAAGCCAGAAGATGAAGGGTAAACACAGAATGTTAGCAGTCTTCTGAGGTACTTAGAATATACACCATATATACATTTAATACTCCAGGAACAAATGCAACAATCTAATAGGGTAAAAACTCCAAGTGAGCGAGCAGGTATGTAATCAGCCTTTTACAGCAAAGGCCTATAATAATGCCTTAAAATCTATCAGATTACAGGTATTACAGGTGAAGAATATGATTGGGAGGTCAGAGACTTCAGCGCAAGGTTTTCATAACAATGTGTTTTAATGTCTTAATATTACTAGATTCAAAATAACCTCTCAGCATCTCTGTCCACAGGGGTTCTTAGATACAAAAGGTGGATACCCTAATTTGATACCTCGGTGCTCAGTCACTCTAGATAACATATTCAGTTTGCATTATGAAAACATCTAGATAAAACACTCCAATATACCCCTTTTCTCTGGCTTATAGCTTCTATTAGGAACTAAAGCATGTGACCATCCAGACCACTGCAACAATCAACTGTGAACCACAGACTTAGATTACAGGACCTACTACTCATCAACACGTTTGGGCAAATTAACATTTCCTTTTTCTCCTTTCTTCACTTTTCTCACTATTTCTTTTTCTTTCTTTCTTTCTTTCTTTCTTTCTTTCTTTCTTTCTTTCTTTCTTTCTTTCTTTCTTTCTTCTTCATTATTAATTTTTAACCTTATTTTTACTATATATACCTATTTTTCTGTTCTCCTCTTATCTTTTTCTCTTTATTCCTCTTTTTCTTTTCTTTTCTTTTTTGCCTCAAAAATGGCATTTATTCAAAGGACAAAAAAAGGAAAAATAAAGACAAGATGTCCATCCCCTGGCTCCCTTCCCTCCCACTCTCTCTTTCTCTTTTTCTTAAGCTCTACCTAAGCTAATTATTTATCTTTATTTAACCAGTCCTTAAGAGATCAAACCAGGGGCCCAGGAGATAGCATGGAGGTAAGGCGTTTGCCTTTCATGCAGAAAGTCATCGGTTCGAATCCCGGCGTCCCATATGGTTCCCCGTGCCTGCCAGGAGCAATTTCTGAGCATGGAGCCAGGAGTAACCCTGAGCACTGCCGGGTGTGACCCAAAAACCAAAAAAAAAAAAAAAAAGAAAGAAAAAAGAGCTCAAACCAATTCTATTAGGGTCATACCTCTAGCAGCAGCTTAAGAACAGATCACTATAGTATGTTTTTATGTGGGCATGAGTACATAGAGAGAGGACTCCTCTATAAAAGCCAAACCTAAATTGTAAACAATTCATGTCTATAATGTATATAGCCCCTCCAGTATAAATATCCCTCCTCCCCACCTTCAGAAATCCTACTATCCCTTCACCCCACATTTCCAATCCGATATTCTGCCTCATTAACGCCTTTTACCCTCAGTTCTTAACCCATTAGGTATCAAGATCTATGTCCTGTTCCAATAAGCCATCACACAGCTCCCAAGCGAATGGACACCCACCCAGCCCCACATCTCATCCCCCAGCAAGAATCTACAACACCCTTGCTGACTCATGATCTGTGGCCCTCCTTCTCACACACCCCCCAATGTGAACTGTTGTTTGACTCTGAACTCAGCTCCAGATGGTTATCTAGTGCAAGAACTCTACCCGAGCCTTTTCTGCCACAAATTGTTTCTCAATCTCAACAAGACCAGGGTGTGTGATGAAAATGTGCTCTGAATTCTACCCTCCACAAGAAACCTCAAATGACAATGGGGAAGCCTATATTTCCTTTATAAGTTTAAGACCTGTATAATATTACCTCTTAAACTGTTTATCCCAAATGTAAGGTAGTCTCCTGCATCAGTTTGTTCCCTTAATATTTTTAAACTTATTTTTATTTATTTTTTTTCTTTATATATGTGATAGATTCATATATATTGTCTCGTTTCTGTTTTCTCTTCTTCCTTAACTCCACTTATTTTGGTTCTGCTAGATACAAAAACTTACAAGAAAAAGTCTTGCCGAGGATAATAACTCAGGTCAAAACCAGGGCACAGAGATGATGGAGCCTAGCACTCTTACCCCAAAATATGCCAGCAGTATCATATGCCACCATTTCTTCTGGCAAAGGCATACTAAAAAGGGGGAAATTTTACATATCGAAATAAGTTCTTATTTACTATGGATGGAAACTCATATACTTTACAATACAGGGGCATCTCCCACCTTGAACATGTCATGTGGTCCTAATTTAGACTCCAGGTGATTAGACGTGACCGTCCAATCTTGAGCCCTAGATCTCAGACATAATACTGACACCGTTCTCTGCAACAGTTCCAGGAACCAAACTTTCTCTGGGACATACTTTTTTGTTTTGTTTTGTTTTTGTTTTTTGTTTTAGGGTCAGTGCTCAGGGCTTACTCCTGGCTCTATGCTCAGAAATTGCTCCTGGCAGGCTCAGGGGACCATATGGGATGCCAGGATTTGAACCAAGGCAAATCTATGCTATCTTTCCATGCTATCTTTCCAGCCCCATCCTCTGGGACATTCTTAATACTGCTCTGACACCAACATGTGCCAGTTTTGATATGACATTCTCATGATGAGGAAATGGCAACAACTTGGACCAAGAGCAGGTTGTCTTACCTCACCTCCTAACGATAAGATGAATTCAGAGACATGTCATTCTTTGATTGGTACAAAAGCCAACTTCAATATCTACAGAAGACTGACTGATACCATGACTGGGCAGAACTTATCCTGGGACCAATAAAAAAGACCCTAGCCTAGGTCTTAGCCTATGATCTGTACAACAACGAAGATCTCTAACTCCAGAGGTCTTAATGAGATAACTGCAACTGAGCAGATCTTCTGGAATCATAAGGAAAGACTCTATCTTAAGATGCATCCTAGAATTGGGACAAAAACCAAGATCACCAACTATAGAAGACTGATTAAAACAGCAATAATGGAAAAGAACTCAAACTGTAAAGACTCCACCCTAAGCCCCATCTTTTGACCTGTGCAAATACCAAACCTCTAGCTACAGAGGCAGGATTTTATCATCCACGATGGAGTGGAAAGTTTCCAGACATCACTAAAGGACCAAGGGGAGAGTAAAAGAACATGTATGGAGCCTGTAATTATTCCCATGACAGCATACTTCAAGGGCGGAGAAACCCTGTATCTCTTAGGCCTAGGGAATTCCCTTTATAATTTCCCAAATAATTACTGTGCCTATGCAAGAAAAAAAAAGAGATAAACACAAATTAACTATTTTTATTGGTTTTACTATTGTTGTTGTTACTTGTCTTTCTCCCCCACAGGTTTTCTTTTATGTGTGTGTGTGTGTGTGTGTGTGTGTGTGTGTGTGTGCTTTGTTTTGTTTTTTATTTCAGGACTGAGATTATTGTGTGGTTGGTGTCTTTATTGCTGTGGTGCTTTTTGAGTTTTTTGCTTTATTTTTTTAGTATTGTTGTTATGTTTCTCCCTTTTCCCCCCTCTCTTTTCTTAAACTGATATTTATAGCCTCTAGAAGGACTCCTCCCATTTTTTGCTTATTTGATTTTTGCCCCATTTTATTTTTTTTCTTCAAACAGAACCGCATAATTTGAATCATCTTATTTCACTTCACAAATTGGCGGGGAAATAATGGAGGATACCAAGACCAGACAGTTGTATGAACATTAATTAGAAATAAAGAAATGATCAAACTTGAACACCAAATCTAAAGCCAAGGACAACAGAATTGACACCCAGTCTGCAACATGCTAGACATAGAGGGGACCACTTATACTAGCAACCCGAATGGTAAAGGAGGGGGATATGGGATACATGCTGGGAACAGGGGTGGAGGGAGGACAACATTGGTGGTGGTAATGCCCCTGATTCAATGTCATTCTGTTCCTAAAAAATTATTGTGAAAGATTTGATAAAAATAAAAATTAAAAAAATATCAAAGAATATCAACGTGTCAAAGGCAGTTGAGTGATAAAAAATGGCAAAATCAGCAACATAGTCAGATCTTTATGACAAAAATTTAATAGCATGTGAGCAAGAAAGAGAAGACTGAGATTATATCAGACCTTGCTATGGGGTTAGTCGTTTTCTTTTGATGGTACTATGGAACAAATGACATTTTCTAACAGGAAATATCAAAATATGTTTTTGTGGCATGAATAGGACTTATAACTATTATACATGTCTTGCTGAAAATAGTAATTCTTGGGCTCCATAAGAAATTCTGAGGGTGGGGAGCTGTGATCTATGTTTTATAAGTCCTCCAGTGGTTTTGAAGGTCCTTCTAGTTTTAGAGACACATTGAATGCAGACCCTACAAACAATGTAACAATACTCCTATCTTTGACAATAATAGATGTAACCGCCCCAAAAAGAGTAGGAATAGAATTCTCACACAACCAAGCATCTACTTTTTTGCATCTTGTTCCCCTCCCACTCCCAAATCTCATTAATTTGAACTTTATTGATTGATTGATCAATTGATTGGTTTTTTTGGGGCACACACTGCAGTACTTAGGTGTTACCCTGGCTCTGCACTCAGAAATTTCCACTGGCAGGCTGCGGGACCATATGGGATGCCAAGAATCAAACTGGGTCCTTCCTGGGTCAGCTGCATGCGAGGCAAATGACTACCACTGTGCTATCACTTCAGCCCCTAATTTGAAAAAGGTATATGCGCACTAATGTTCATTGTTATCATTCCCTTAATGGCTTGAAAGAGAAGGAATGTTGATCCTTTGATTCTCAGATAAAATACTCAGCAAAACTTATGAAGCACCCCAGACATGGGCAATGATGTTAGCTATCATTTACTTAAAGCTTAGAGATATGACAGTGAATGAGTAATAGACTAGAAACTCAAATCTATGCGTTGACCATCAGGATTAGGCCCTCTAGCTGTCTTTACTTTCCATGATAACTTTAGGCTTACTCCTCTTAGAATCTTTCCCTAGAATGTCTTGACTAGGGCAGAGAAGTCAGGTACAAATAACAATGAAATGGAGTTTTAAAGCTGATCAGTGGCATTTCTTCTGAATTATTTAAGGAGCTCCTTGTTATTGGAACAATTTTAAACATCCTCCAGAGAAAGGAAAAAAATGACACAGAAAGAAAGTCAGAAATAAAAGAGAACTGGATTGTATGACACTACATAAAAGTTCTGTCAAATAGGCCAATTTACCTAAGATTTTCTTTTATGCTATTTCTTTTAAAATATCAATCCAAGTTGTCATTTTTATCATTCATTGTTCATTTTAAACATTGGATGGACAGGATGTTCTGCCTGTCCCTTCGTGTGTGTGTG
>PVKC010037457.1:0-12978 GCA_004027635.1 Crocidura indochinensis
CGGACGGTGCCTCAAATCCAGGCATCCCACATGGTCCCACGTGCACACCAGAAGCGACCTCTGAGAATAGAACCAGGAGCACCCTCAAAGCGCCGCTAAGTGTGACCCCCCAAAAAAAGCAAAAAAAAAATCAAATAAAATAAAAAAACTAAAACTAAACAAATAAAAAAACAAACGAACAAGAAAGGAAAAAAAAACAAAGAAAAAGGGAGAAAGTAATACAGGGGATTACTTTACATTTGGTGTAAAACAGGATAAGAGGTAGTGTTATATGGGTCTATACTTATGATGAAAGTATAGGCTTCCCCATTGTCTTTTGAGATTTCCTTGTGGAGTGTGGGCTCCTGGCATGGAGGTCTTGTGTAGATTTCTTGCAGTGGGGGTCCTTTTGGAACTAGGTCCAATATCAAGCCACAGTCCACATTAGGAAGAGGTGTTTAGGAGGGCCACACTGCATGAGTCAGTCAGGGTGTTGGTTGTATTTTCTTGCCAGAACGAGGTGTGAGTTTGCGTGGGTGTCTCTTCACTTGGGTACTGAGTACTGGTTCGTTGGGGTAGGAGGTTGGTCTTGATGCCCAATGGGTTAAGAACTGAGGGTGAAGAGTTATAATTGGTGGGGATGTCGGGGATGGTTATGAGGGGTGAAGGGATAGTCGGATTTCTGAAGTGGGGAGAGATAATAGTACATGTGAAGGGTTATATAGGGTATAGGTATGGGTTGTTTGTGGTTTAGGTTTGTCTCTTAAGGAGGGTTCCTATCTCTGTGGGGTCCTGCCCACATATAACCATATAGAAGTTAGCTTAAGCATTTATTAATGAAAAGAGGTGGGGAGGGCAAGAGATGCGCTGAGTACAGAAAGATAGGTAAGTATAGTACTTGTAAGGAAACTAAATTAATAGATCAACTTTTGGATATGTATAGATTTCGTGTCTCGAGTACTAACCATTGTATTAGTGAGGTCTATCTATATAGGTGTTTACCCTATGCATTATTGTCTGCAGCACCCTATATGTTAGCTTTCCTTTCCTATAGAGGAGGCAACCTTGTGGCTTTTATTTGACATGGATCGAATTGATGATAATCAGGAGGAGAAGGTAGAAGAAGATGGAGACAAGAAGAGAAAGAAAAACAAAACAAAAGAAACCAACAATCAAACAACAACATCGAAAAAGTACGAAGTAATGACAAGAGAGGATAAAAGAACAAGGGCATGTAAGTTTGCATGCACATGTCCGATGCTTAGGCCCTGTAGTATAAATCTGTAGGTCACGGCTGTTGCTTCCGTGGTCTGGCTGGTCACAACATGACTATTATTAATAATAAGAAATACTATCAGAAATACTATTGGATATTAGTTTGATCCCTTGATGTTGATATTTATGTTCATACTAAAAGAGGTTTAAAAAATAAATCTTCTTTCAGGTTAGTATGCAAGTGTTAGACAATGTAAGTGCCTCTGGTCTGACACATGTCTTATAGTTTAGGTCATAGGTATCCCACACAAGCTAGGATTAGGGTAAATTGTGGAAATTTCTCACCTGTTTTTGTCATCTTTTTTAAATTTCACAGCATTCCACTCCTTCCATTCTTTTCACTTAAATGTTGGTCATCTCAAGAAGAATAGTATTTTCAGAACTTCAAGAGGCTGGACTCAGGGCAAGATCAAGCATAAGATAAGAAAACAAGAATAAATTTAAATTTATTTTGTCATGAATAATTCTACAATTTTCTCCATGAATGAGCCTATATTGGATCATCACAACTTCATTTATATTGACTTTATTATTTTTATTTTAAAAAGTCACAGCCACTTTGAGTAAAAATTTATTAACACCCTCCAAAAAACTTGTAAGGATCCTATTTACCTAACTGGACTGAATTGAGCCTTTTTAGCACCTATTAAATGTCAAACATGAGTTCTAGAAAATAGACTATATATTGCTAGGATTCTTAGCTAATTAATCATTTTATAATACTGTTCAGCTGTTGGGAAGCATTAAGTGAGGTGTCATGAAATGGGAGTCCACGGAACAGAATGGGAAGTGAGAAATGAATGAGACTGTCTGTCACAGAAAGGGGAAGGACAAGTGGAGAAAGACATTGATCCTGTCATCTATTTTGCTTTGGTCCTCATAGGTTTTGTATAATAAAGCCAAGTAAAATAGTATCAAGCTATGACTCTTATTTATAAGATAATATCTGAAAGGAATGGATGGACTATTTCCTAAATGGAAGACTTGAGAAAAAATCCCAAAGAGCCTTCCTTCTGCTGTGATTCCGACTGCGGGTCATGCCGATTGACAGGAGCAGTTTGTAAGACATTGGGATGAAAGTCCAAAGGCACTTTGCTCATGCTATTCCATTCTCTTGGATCCTAAAGGTGGGGGGAAGATATTTTTATCATATGCCACAGCAGCCAGGCAAGTTTGGGTTTTCTTCCAGCCCATTTCTGTTCTGAGGAAGCTCCAAGAAATTGTACCTGTCAAACATGCCAAGAACTAAAAGCAAAAGGAGATGGTTTTGACAGTTTTCAGGAGCCATTTTTGCTGATCACCCATGTTACAATTGCATTGTGTGCCTGGAGAATTAAAGGGGTGAGCTGTGAATTATGTGTTTCAAAATTAACTCCAAATACTGTCAGATAAATGTTTGTTGCCTTGCAATGAGGTTGAAAACGCAGACTTTGTTTGCTTTTAAGCCCCTTATTTGAGGAAAAAACAGGGCTAAAATGATAGACTTTATATATGTGGAGTAGATACAGAACAGACAATATTATTTTATTTCAGTATTAGACCACGGTGCCTGTTTTTTTTTCCCTATGGGTTGATACACAAACAGAAATTAGTTTTCTCTCACACACACATACGCCCCACTGGGAAGCAGTACATTTTTCTTGCATCTAGTCTCATTTTCAGTGAATACAAATACAATAAAGCAAATAATACCAGTTGCCAAACAAACATCTGTGTCCAGATGTGGGAGGGACATGGTGATAACAGAACATAGACTGTTTCAAAGAAAGTTTACTAGAGGAATTTATTAGATTTCTTTGATATTTATTAGGTTTTCTGAACATTATGTCTCTCTGAAATTTTTCTTGTGATACAAATATAGCATCATCATTCAAGACATTTAATTGATCTAGTGTTTAATCATTGCTAGGGGGAGGGAGGAAAATGATAAAAGCTTGCTGCTGGCTCTGTGCTCAGATATCACTCCTGGTGGCATTTTGGGGACCTTTTGCAATGCCAAGGTAGCATTTATCACAAGGATATAACCAAGGGCAGCCACTGACAAGGCACGTGCTTTATCCCTTGTTCTATCTTTTCAGTCATTAAAGTTTAGTACTAACCTAACAGTAGTACAATGTATGTACCTAATGATAGGTTTTCTGACTACATTATGGTTCACTTTTAATTTAGAATTATAGATATGTAACTATTACTTGTAGTTTGTTATTGAATTTTGTCAAATGACAAATTGAAATTTGTCATTGAATTAAGTTCTTGGATTGAGTAAAAGAAGCAAATATGAGACTGAACTCAGAAGACTTCAAATCATGGGAAATTTGGTACATAATAGCAGATCTGTGTGTTCCTACAGAGTTAACATAACAGCTAGTTGAATTGGTCCCAAACAATAGTACAGCTGGTAGGGTATTTGCCTTGCATATAGTTTCAATTACTGGCATCCCCTATAGATGCCTGAACTTGATTTCTTGAGCAAGGAGGGGACCCTAAGAACCTCCAGGTATGGTCAATAAAATAGAAAATAACACTAAAAAGAGCTTGTGGAAAGACACCTGAGCTGCAGTCCACATGGGACCTCAGAGAAAATTCAATATTTATTTAGGAAGTATATGACTAGGAAAAAGAATTTCATAAATGTCAGTGCTACGAACACTTCCTCTTGTGGGTCATGTGGTGAAAAGCAAACACAAAGATCACAGGCCAGGTGATAAGAGGCACTATGTACTGACCTTCAGAGGGACAGAAAGGACAGGGCTGTATCAGAGGTCAGACACATTGGTAACTTTACATTAACACTTGCCAAGTCCACAACAGGGTTAGGGCTAGATGAACCCAACACAATGGACTGCAGTAATCAGAAAACCATAGTTCAAGCCAGCCTAATTTGTTTCAAAGCTATCACTGTTCCAATGGGCTTATTGACCACTGCTGAACTGGCGGGGCTTGCCCTACCCAAAAGATTTATTCTAGAAACAAGTGTCTAAAAAACAAAAGCATATGTGTGTGTGAGAGAGAGAGAAAGAAAGAAGGAGGAGAAGAAGAGGTGAAAGAAGAGGAGGAAGAGAAGAAGCAGAAGATGAAGATGAAGAAGAGAGGAAGAAGAGAAGTAAGGAGGAAGAAGCAAAATCAGAAGCAGAATAAGAAGCACAATCAGAAGAAGCAGGAAAAAAGAAAAGGCAAAAGAAGAGGGAGGAGGAGAATAAAAAAGAGAAGGCTAAGGAGAAGAATTTCTTTTATAGAGGCAGGCAAGGTTGAGTACATGGAGGGAGGGCAGGAGGAAACTGAGAACATTGGTGGCAGGAAATATGCAGAGGTGAAGGGATAGGTGATGGGCATTTTATGACTGAACCTCAACCATGAATAAAATTGCAATGTACCTCATGATTATTTAATTAAAATCAATTAAAATTTTATGGTGGGGCCGGAGAGATACCACAGCGGTAGGGCTTCTGCCTTGCGTGCAGCTTATTTGAACAGATTGTGTTCTAATCGCGGCATCCCATGTGGTCCCCTGAGCCTGCCAGGAGCGATTTCTGAGCACAGAGCCAGGAGTAAACCCTGAGCACAGCTGATGTGACCAAAAACAAAAACAATAAAAATTATGTCAGAGTTCTAAGAACAAAGGTTATCTTTATATCTGTCTGTCTGTCAGTCTCTGTCTGTCGTTCTGTCTACCTTTTTTTAGGCCACACCCCATGACACAGGGGTTACTCCTAGCTTTGCACCAAGAAGTCGCTCCTGACTTGGGGGGTATCGAACTGAGGTCCGTCCTAGGTCAGCCACACAAACGCCTTATCGCTGTGCCACCACTCAAACCCCTTGACTAACAATCTTTCTGAAACTCAACTTTGGGCCTGAACTCACTCACTGAAAGTTTTCAGCACTATTGTAAACCCAAGAAAAGAGTAACTATACCTAGCACAGAATGGGATTCGGTATCCTCTCATGTATCCCACCAAACAAAATTTCAGCCTTGACTGCACCTAGTTATCTCTTGGGTAATCCTCTGGTTGTCTGCTCCCTATGGAAGACTTTGGGATGACAACTTCTACTTGCAGTTTAGGAATAGAAATGTGACCTGCAGGCTGTAGCTTGGGCACAGCTGTCCACTGTCTGTCCCAGGGTCTTTCCAATCTCTTTCTCCCACTACAGTTGTGGACAGAATGTGGGATTCTGTGAAGCCTTGCCCCATGCTCTCCTTCATTTAAACTGGTGATTAAGTCTGGGGTTCCTGTTTGGATAAGGTTTCCTTCTATCGGGGGTTAATTGTGACTATGGGGATGTTCGATTGACTGAACAACAGCTGGGAACCTATGGGGAAGGAACTATGCTGGGACTCCATTCCATGGTGATCGTGTAATAATACCACTTTACAGTTACCAGTTTGAGCACATACATTTAATGATTTTTGGCTTTATTCCTAAAATTGAGTATATTGTGTCATAGGATCATTCTATTAATTTCTGAGTATTGGCTAATTATTTATATTTCTATCACCCTCCTTGAATTTGCATGCAATTAGTCAATGGTGCACATCTTTCTGCTCTTCTTCCTTTTCTCCCTTTCTTCCTTTCTACCTCCATCCCTGATTTTCTACTTCCTTCCCTTCATTTTAACATTCTATCCTTCTTCCTGCCCCTTTCCATGTGCCCTACCTTCCTTTCTTCCTCTTTTCTCCTGCAGAACTGATTCCCAATACTACACATGACTTCTAATTGCAAAGCAAACCTGTCTTGTTTACCTTGATCTGTTACTAATATATATTTTAATATTAAATCTGGTTTCCAGAGTCACAGCATGTGTTCTAAATTATCTAATTATCCTTTGAGAGAGCATTGGCATTTGTGTTGTGTAGGTTTTTCCAACTTCAGTGGTATCTAATGAATTATGAAGTAGAAATAGTGTCCCAGAGCTAAAGTTATAGAACAGCAGGTACAACACTTGCCTTACAAGAAGCCAGCCAGAGGCTCTATCTCCCCCATCCTATGTGGGTCCTCTGAGCACTGCCAGGAGTGATTTCTGAATGCAGAACCAGGGGTAACCCCTAAGCAAAAACAAAAGCAGCAACAAGATGACTCATTTTTTTATTTAATAGAGTAGCTAAGCTTTAAATGTAAAACATATCTTATTTTTTCATTTATCTTGCTTTTATTTAACTCAGTTGCAAGCAACTAAAAACAACTTTTCCATGTTTTAATTGCTTTCGAAAGAATGTCAGAGATTTAGTCTATAAAGAAAGAGACAAGAAAGTGCCTCACTGCTTTCATTAAGAAACTATAAGCATAAGGAAACAATCTATACCATGACCACGACAAAATAATTTTCATGTAACTGTTAATCAGTATCATTGATCAGTATCAGTTAATCACAATCGTATGATTGTGACTGTGCAACCAGTATAAAAATCACATTGATCTATCTGGATAGAAGTTTTTGTTGATTTTATGTGGTAGTTTACACTCTGCATTTACCAAAATCTCTGTCACAAATTAGTGCTCAAAAAACATTTATAAATTGATAATGAATAAACATGTACATTGACCATTTTTAATTAGAAATAGATGTAGACATTAATTTTTTTCAAGTAGAATACTTTTATGTTGCACTGAAAATTAGTTTATTAGTTTTGTAAGTATAAATGTTTTAAGTTTTTGAGGGCCCAAATACTATAATATTGTATCTACCAATACTGTGCTGATACTCTCCATTACAGTCCAGTCTAAAATGTGAATGTCATAAACAGTTGTATAATTATCTTGGATGATATAAAATGGCATCCCTCAGGCTGGAGAGATAGTATGGAGGTAGGGCATTTGCCTTTCATGCAGAAGGACATTGGCCCCCGAGCCTGCCAGGAGTGATTTCTGAGCACAGAGCCAAGTAGACCCTGAGTGCTGCCAGGTGTGACCCAAAAACCAAAAGAAAAAAAAAGGTATACCTCATTTATATTTTCTTTAGCTTTTTTTAGTGACAGTTTAATTTGATCACAAGTTATGTGTTAAAATTTGAGATGTTTGCTTAAATATAAGTCATCCAAATAAAAAATAACATTTAATGATCATAAATTCTTATGCAAACCAACCACTTGATATTCAGTTTTCAAGTAAATGTTTCAGTTTATAGAAACATGCATACCATGTAATTGATATAACTAAAGAACTATCCCCACTGGTTCTACTTCACCAATTCTTTATATCTAGTAAGTTTCATTAAGAATAGTATTTCTCATTTAACCATAATGTAGCTAATTAAGTATATAAGAATGACTTTTGATAATGATTCTTTTTATCATATCTATTTGTATTTGATTTATATCTCAAGCTACATATATTTTGCACATTTAACCTGTCTCATTATCTATATATCTTTATGTAATTTTATTAAAATTATAAGTGTCTGAGAATTTTAGTCAAGATGCTAAGAAACACAAGATTTACCTTCCTGCTTAAAGAGTTGAAAACAAGACAATATGTTTGAAGAAGTTTGATACTGGACAGAAGAAATTGGAGGAGAGTGGTTCTTGAAAGATTGGTAACAAACTATACCTGGACAAGTTTCTCAGCTTATATTTAATAACTTTGGCTATTTTATAAACTTGAAAGTATTCTAAGGTTGTGGTATATTTTAGTCAAGGTGTTTAAATACTAGAGAAGAACTACAGGTTGACTGAACATCAGAACAGAGGAAGGCAGGTCAAACTATTGAGAAAAAAATAGAATGGGGAGTATAAACTGAATTAAAATACTACTAATACAGCAAATTAAAGGATAAAGTTAAAATGAATGTGTAAAAGGTAAATATTTTAGAGTGATCGATAAGGGAACAAAATAGCAAAAATGATCAATTCCAGGATTTAGAAGAATTAGAAAAAGAACATGCCCTGTAACACTTCAAGGATTCTAAGGTGGTATTCAAGGTGATCCCAACTTAAAAAAAAAAGATGAAACAAGACAAATTCCTTAAAAGATACAAACTACCAAAGCATATGCAAGAAGAAACATGAAAAGAAGATGCCCTCATATTTAAAAATGTAAATGAATTAGAAAGAAAATGCAAAGCATATGATAAAGTACAGGTAATAAGGCATTTTCATTGCAAGTGATCAATCTTGGTTTGATCCCCGTAACTGCATTATGTTACCCCCAAGCTCTGCCTGGAGCAATACTTGATCAAGAATAATTCCTGAAGACATTTGCTGTGGCCCAAAACTAAAGAAGTGTCAACAAAAGAACACCTTCCTACCAAAACACCTTCACAACCTGTGAAGGTTACCTCTGGGGAACCCTAAAATTTTGTAGACATTATCACGTTAGTTATAAATTTCACATGGAAAATAAATATAAAATAACCCGAATAGGGACAGAGGCAATAGCACAGTTGAAGTTGCACACAGCCCATCCAGGTTGGATCTTGGGTCGATCCCCTTGTCCTGTATGGTCCCCTGAGCCAGAAGTAATTTCTGGCGCATAACCAGGAGTAACTCCTTGTTGAACAGATGGTAAATGAAAACTTGTTCTTACTCCTAAATTTTGCAATGAAACAAAAATTCCCTAGACTAAATTTTTATGATTTTATTTTATTTCTGTAAGAACAATAGGAATGAGCTCTAAATTCTTTACATTTTAAGTATGGCATACAATATTGTTGGTCAATAGGTATAATCGTGTGCAGATCTCTTTTCAGAAGATCTCTAGTTTTCTTATCTTGGATAGCTATTGCTTTGTGTCTGGGGCTCATGGGGTGCTCCCAAACAGTGCAACAGAATAGCCCAGTCCATACCTGCAATTTTCAGCCAACCAGGCTGGTAACTCAATACAAGGGCTAGGGATTGTGGTACTACTTGGATCCTGTAGTGCTGAAGATTACCAGAACCACACAAATGGTGCTCGAAGGGCTCCCCAAGAAAATCAACTGTGCTTGGAGACCATGTGGTATCAGAGTTTGAACCAGAGTTAGCTGTATGCAAAACAAGTCTGGACTATGCTTCTGCTCATAGATGTAACTTTATACTTGCTATTTTTTTTAACTATCTATGGATTAAGTCTATTTTGCTTCCCCTTCCTGGAGAGATTATGTGTATTTCCCTTTTCTTAGACCCTGAAAACTGTGCCACATTTTGACTCAATTAATCTGACACATTTAGTTTTCTCTTATAATGGAGGACAATGCATTGCTTGAGAGTTGTGAATTGTTTATTGCACTTTAGTATCTTGTTCATAAATTTCATCCAAGCTGAAGCACATAAAACTACTTATTTTGGGGGCCCGGGAGATAGCATGGAGGTAAGGCGTTTGCCTTTCATGCAAAAGGTCATCAGTTCGAATCCCGGTGCCCCATATGGTCCCCCGTGCCTGCCAGGAGCAATTTTTGAGCATGGAGCCAGGAGTAACCCCTGAGCACTGCCGGGTGTGACCCAAAAACAAAACAAAACAACAAAAAAAAACCTACTTATTTTTGTAACCAAATAATATTTCTTTAACTGTATATATGACATTCTCATATTCTATTCATTCACTGACATCATTTGGTTTGGTCCTGACTCTGCTACAATGAAAAATAAAATAATGACAACATGAATTCAAATATCTGCACAAGATTTCAATTTTAATTCATTTTGGATGAAGAGTTATAAGTAGGATTGTTGGATCATTGGTGATTTTGTTTAAATATTTTATAGAATTTCTGGATTTTTTTTCTATTTTCCATAGCACCTGAATCACTTTTTATTCTAGGCAAGTGCTGCAATTTTTTTGTATAGAGAATATGACCAACTTTTGCTTAAAACCTGGAGAGGGGCCAGAGCCATAGCAAAATGGGTAGACTAACTGCCTTGCATGTGACCTACCCAGACTAACTGGTTTCTAACCCTGGCATCCCATATGAACCCCTGAGCCCACCAGGAACAATATCTGAGTGCAAAGTCAAGAGTACACACTGTATGCCATCAGGTGTGTACACCCTTCCCCCCAAAAAACCTGAAGGAGATGGGCTGGAGTTTTACTCCAACAGAAAAGGGAGGGAGTTACATGCAGGTTCTACATGCCCTACCAGGAGCAATCCCAGAGTAAAGATCCATGAATATGTTTTAATTACAACTTGTAGCCCAGAAATCAAAACAAAATAAACAAAATTAAGCACAAATTCTGGAAAAGGGAGAGCCAGATAAAAATCCAAATACAAAATTCAATTAAAAACTAACAAATGTTAAGTACAGTAAGTTTAAGAAATAGCCAATTGATTACTTCCGAGATGATCAATTGTAAAAGTAGACACATTTTTCTATCTTGTATTAATTCTAGTTGCTTCATATATATCTGACTATATGTGAAATAAAAAAAAAACAAATGTTGACCAGAGAGGAATTCAGGGGTTTGATTGTTTGTCATGAATTGTGACAAACCACTACTGTTTATTTATTTATTTATTTTTAAATATGAAACGCTTCACTAATTTACGTGTCATTCTTGCGCAGGGGCCATGCTAATCTTCTCTGTATCGTTCCAATGTTAGTATATATGCTGCAGAAGCGAGCACAACCACTACTGTTTAATCTCTGGAACACTATATTGTCCCCTGTATACTTCCAGAAATGACTGCCCCTGTGGACAGATATAGGTGTAAATCCTGAGAACAGCTTGGTATAATCTCCCAAACCACCACAATAAACAAAATTTTAAATTCAGAGAGACTAGACTTCTTTATCCCTTTTTATTCATATAAGATGCAAAGTGTTATTTCCATTACATTAACCTTTTGTCCACTCTTTCTCCTCACACTCTTTCATTGATCTTCAATAGGATTGCTAGAGTAAAGCATATTCTTTGTGGGAAGTAAGGCTGAATATCTAGTTGATGTATTTTGAAGCCAGACTATTTAGCTCAGTACCTCCTTATCCTTATCCTCTATCAGCAAAATCACAAAAATACTTATCATTCTGCTATGTTATTTGCCATATGACGAGTGGATTTCAAGTGCCTCAAATACTTGGCACTCTATTTAAGAGAGTCCCTTAAATAATACAGTTTAAGGATAATTAAATCTTATGTAACATCATTTTAGTCTTAAACCCATAATGGTATAATTCATCTATAGTAAAGGTATCTCATTAGTACAAAAATGGCAAGACACGATGAGCAGAAAACACTATACCTACTAATATGTCTTATAAGTGATTTATATCCATAGTTAAAAATAAGCATAAAAATGCTGGAGGGATAGTATAGCTGATATTTCACTTGTCTTGCAGGAGGCCAATTTAACTCTATACCCAGCATTCTACAGAGTCCCCTGAGTGCCACCAGATATACAGAGCCAAGAGTAAGACATTTGCTTTGGCTCTCAAGCAAAAACAAATAATGAAAATGCACACAAAATATTTAAAAAGATGCAAAAGACTGAGAGAGATATCATCAAAACAACAGCAGAGGAATGCCGCAGTAGCACCTGCAAAGATGTTCCATACCACTGTTAATTAGCAGTCTACAAAATAAAATCAGAATGGTGCTCACTTCAACAGCACATATACAAAAATTGGAACAATACAGAGACGATTAGCATGGCCCCTTTGCAAGAATGGCACGCAAAACAAAATCAGAATGAAGTACACGATATGCCATTTGGAAGTCCTGAAAATCAAGACTGACAATGCTACTTACTGGTGAGAATGTGAAGATTGGGGATTCTTGTACTTTGGGAGTGAAAAAGTAAAGTGTTTCTGAAAATAGTTTCCAGTTTCTAAAAAGCTAAACATATGTTTAATCATATAATGCAACTCTTCTACTTCCAACACTTTGGTGGAGACAATTCTTTTCATCTATTACCATAAGAAATTAAGGCAAACAAACAGATGTTACTTTTTTCTAAATATTATACCTAAATTGCAATCAACTCCAGTGTGCTTCAAAATTCAACAATCTGGGAGAATCTCAATATAAATACAAATAAAAATAAAATACCAATAAATAAAAACTATTCTCACCCTAGTTCTATTGATTCTATTTGCATATAATTTTAGAAATATTCAACTGACTTTTACATAGTAAAGCACATTTCTAATATATGTGAGACTCTGAGATTAATCACTGGCATTTTTTTCCTTCATAGCCATACAGTGAATTACGGCCTTGATGTTCCCTGTGTGCTATACTGTAAAACCCACACTATCAAGTTGAACATAGATAGGAATGGCCTAAGAATTTCAGCATTATATACAGCATGAGCATTATATACAGGAGAATCTTAGTGATAGTCACACAAATCAGTAGAGTACCTGACTGGGGTTACTTTTGTAGAGATGCTCTGACCTGTATTTCTATAACAAATGAATTATAACCTTTAAAAGTTGGCTCATACAATTATTGAATGCCCTCTGTGATGCTATTCCCAAACCACCTGGCAGATAGAATCCTTATAAAGCTGTTTGTTCCACCGGGACCCCTTAGAACAATTGTTCCTATGACGCTCCTTGATGCTGAAATCTTTGGACACACCATGGCACCAGAGATAGAAAATGATAGCACATACCCCTAGACCCCCAGCTAACATCATGTACGAAGATGAAATCCAAATGGATGAAAGACCTTGATATCAGACTTGAAACCATAAAATACATAGAACAACACGTAGGCAAAACACTCCAGGACATTGAGACTACAAGCATATTCAAGGAGGAAAATGCACTCTCCAAGCAGGTGAAAGCAGATATTAACAGGTGGGAGTATATTAAGC
>PVKC010037458.1:0-12932 GCA_004027635.1 Crocidura indochinensis
TTTTGGTTTGAGCACAGCACACATGGCTGTGCTCAGGTGTCACGCCTGGTTCTGCATACCATACAGGATGCTGAGGATTGAATCCAGGTGGGCCGCATGAAAGGCAAATGACCTACCTATTGTACTAACAATCCAGGCCCAGTATTTTCCATTTTATCTATTCTTTCCAATTGAACAAGTGTAGTGCCCACAGAGGTTTTGATTTTACCCACTGTTTTTTGCATGAATGCTGTATAGCTGCTTGGATAGTTTTTCTTCCTTTATCATTAAATATTAAGGTACCAACGGGCCAGAGAGTACAGTAAGAAGGTGTTTTTACCTTGCATGAGGCTGACTGGGTTTAATCTCTGGTATCCAAAATGGTCCTGATTCCTTCAGGAGTTACCCCTCAGCTCAGAGCCAGGAGTAAGCCCTGAGTACTACTGCAAGGTGTGACCACAAAGAAATTAAGCTACCAGGATTTAACATATTCATAAAAGTGGAGTTTCAGTAGTGTAATATTCCCACACTAATTCTACCATCAGCTTTAACTTCCCTCCACCAAAGTTCCTAGGTTTCCTCCCATGTCACCAGTCTTTTTCCTTGGCAGGCACATTAAAATAGTTGGTTATTGCAGGTTAGATTTTATACATGTAGTTCTGGTTCTGTAATTTCTCTCTCTCTCTCTCTCTCTCTCTCTCTATATATATATATATATATATATATATATATATATATATATATATATACCACATAGGTAGATGTATACATGTATACATGCCTATACCACTCACTACACCTCCTTGGAATTTCTTTAAATTTTCAGTACCATAGTAAATTTCTCAGCAAATCTCTTCTCTTGTTCACTGTTGCTGATTTTTCTCACTGATTTTAATTCTTTGTCTTTTGTTAGATTCCCCATTCCTGTATAAGATTTCAAAGGGACTTTCCTCTCATACTTTGCCAGCTAACCATTTAACTGGCTTCACTTGTGGGTCCTCCCCAACCCCCCATGGAGGGGCCATGGATCTAGTTCTGAGGCTGTTTTTCAAGAGTTCAGCTATGTTGAAGAGATCTGTCTGGGAGTTCTCTAGTCCTGTGTAAGAACAATCAGCCTAAAATCCCTATCTGCTTCCCGCTAGTGATGAGATTTGTTTTGTTTGACTCAATGTTTTGCTCTGCTCTCTCCTTTGGCTTTATAGCTGCAGGTTATATATTGCACAAAAATGGGTTACTACTGAGATGGACTTGCTTGGATCTCAAATGAAAAGGTGCAGTTCTAAGCCAGTATTTCCTCCACATGACTTGAACCACAGGACTGAATTTTATACTTTAGTATGGTGCAATAATAGTGCAGGGAGAAGGTGGGGAAGGCAGCTTCCCCTGCCATTTTTTTTGGAATTCTTCTCTAATCTGGAAAGATTTCTGGTGTTCATGTGTCTTCAAAGTCTTAACTCCGTGTGGATGGTAACCAGCACAGCAAGAATGTGTTTGCTGAATGGAGCCACAGGGCATGGTTTGGTTCTGTCAATTTTTTTTTTTTTGAGTCTTCTCTCTCTTTAGGAGCAGCAGGGGGAAAATGATGAAAGCAATAAATGCTCTCAGGGCATATATCATATCTTCAAAAACATAAAAATAATTACTTCTGTAAAAAGAGAAGTCATCATTATCACCGTGTTAAGCCATTCTCAATGACTGATTCTGTGGGGAATCAAAATAATTTTTTTTTTCAGTTTGCCTACTTAAGCCATCATATATGGAGATTTGCCCTGCAGAGATTGAGAAATAAGGATTTGTGTTGGGAACCACCAACAAGACAGGTTCAATTTCTTAAATTCCACTTTCAACTTAAAACAAAACAAATGGTGATATGTGCAACACAACTTGCATTCTAATTCCCATTTTGCTGTTTTACATTTAGGCCACACCTGAAAGTGCTCATTCCTAGCAGTATTTGGAGAACCCTATTAGGTGAAGGGGCTAAACTCTGTGCCTTACCTGTTGTATTCTCTCTCCAGTTCCGTATTCTAATCCTTACGACTGAACTCATGCTTGCTTCTAACATGCTATGCCAACTCCTTTTTATTCCTTAACTCTGTGTCACTTGTGGCTCAAGCAATTAGAAATTAACCAGGATTTTAGTAAGTAGCATAACTAAGCTTGTCTGTGGAATAAAAACTTTAATGGGATGGATGTGAGAGAAAATGTTTAACTTTGGCATGAGTTTTGCTTTATGTCATGGTCTCAGTGGAGGCATATCTGGAGAAAGATGCACTTGGAAGTAGATGAGGAATGTAGGCAATGTGAGATCAGAATTTCTTTACAATAGGAAGTTTACTTTAGATCCATCTATTTTCTTTAGAGATCTTGCTTCATTTGCCTATATAATACATTGTACAAAAATAAGTTATTAGAATAAAGCTTCTAATTTCATTAATATTTTGCGCTTTATTTCTTTGAATATGGGTTATCTATTGTTAAAGATTTGAATGCTTTTAAGAGCTACTAAGTCCACTGTCTATGAAATATTTAGCATTTCATTTTTGAAGAGACAGCAAATGAATGTATACAAATACAATAAACATCTCAAAAAAGAATGATACAACTTTTATTTTCCATGGGTTTTAAAGATACTTTTGCTACATTATGTATTTTTATGAGATTATATATTTAATCTGTATGAAGCTCAACCGTATACAATTTCAAGATGATATGTTTGGTAGTGTATCTATAATCTTTAAAAAGTTTAGAGTTTTTGGAATGTACAGTATATGAGGTAAAATCAAGATTACATTAAAAGTTTTCTCCTCTGCACTAATTTCGCAGTGAGGCTCAAATGGCAAGTACACTATTAAATGACATTTACTATCAAAAATAGGAGTTCATTTGAGTTACTATGAAAAACATAAGCCACTGTAACTGGCACAGTGGCACATCTAACCATTTTAGACATTCAACTATATAGAAATCTCTGGGCTGTTAACACTCAAACTCATTTGTACTGCCAAATGTGGCACTTGAAAGAAGTTTCTAGAAAACAATCGCAATCACGGTTTTGGGGTAAAGTTATCAGCCTATAGTAAGAGATTAAAATTAAATAAATGTAAACATACAGTATTTTATAGTGACAGATCATTCTTACCACTTGGAAAGGCCAAGTTTATCCGTTTCTTTTTTGAACAAAGGTTAATGTTTTTTCTACAGCACGAATCATTTGACATAAAACAGTTACAATACATGCTCATTCTAATAAGAAAAATTCTTCAGAGTTCTTCAAAGCACAAAACATGTTTTTCCCCAAAGACTGACAGAAATGCTCAGTAATCACTAAAATGATAAGCCTCAGCAACTAAAAATTAGTGATTCATTATCCTAAAATTCAAATAATAAATTAAAAAGGCTAGTTACAAGTGTTTTACAGATAATAGATGTGATAAAACAAGACTTTTATATAGTTTCATTACAAACTATTATTACTGGCAGTCATCGACATCTATGCAAGATGTACAATATGACACTTGACAAAATTCAATCTGATCATCCAATAACTCACAAATGCAAGCTCACAAAACATTAATTATGCAATTGCAAAGTGCTCCAATGCAACATTAACCACATGCAGTCAACAATTTGGAACGGTATCCAAACAGACATTACATTAAACAGTTTTTCAAGAAAGAAAGCAGCTTGAAGTTTACTGGTGCAAATTAATTTTGTCTTCAGATTTGGTGCCCCAAACAAAAGGTTAGGTTTGATTATGAATTCTGATGGTGATGGCAGTAGTTATGGAAGAAGCAGCAAACTTATAGGAGTTCTTAAAAAATTAGGTACATCCGTTAGATGAAGTACATGTATGTTTGTGTATATATCTATATATATGTTTCTATACTTGGTATGTAGTTTATATATATGCCATATATGTCATGTACTTGTCACATACATACGGTTCAAAGGCTCCTACAACCAAATCGAGTCTGAAATTCAGAGTTAAATGATCACTCTTTAAAAGGTAATAGATCTATCTCTATATAAAACTGATTCTTTTTCATGTTGCCAAAATGGGAAGAGATACTTTTGGAGTAAACATTAAAATACATTTAGGCCAAGTAAACTGTCTGTGCTTTCTTTATAAGTGACTTATCGGTGAATTCAATGTATATATACGTGTGATGAAGAACTCCACATTTATCAAATAAGAAGCTTCTTTTTTCCATGTATATATTTTCATTCAGTTTGTTTGCTAAGCTCCTCCAGTTATTCATGTAATCCCACTTACCAAGTTCCTCCAGTTATTCATCATAATCCCACTTACCAAATAATTAAGACAAATGAGGAGGTAGAAATATAGCACTAGATTGCTTTCACAGCATCAGACTTGAACATTTTCATATAGCATGTTAGTGTAAGTTTTAGTCATTTGGAATTTTTTCACTTGGTGGTGTCTTTGTAAAGCACACTCATGCTGGTCAAAATCTCAATTATATGTCATTGCCTCTTATGTTTACAAGAAGGCATGTCCAAACATAAAAATAAAAAGGAGATAAAAGTCCCAAACAAAAAGGTAAAAAGAAAGAAAAAGAAAATAAAATTGCTATGTATGTGGCTTGCATTTGAATAAAGTGCAGCCTCTACCTAACAATATAAGCCTGAAAACGGCAAAACTGATGTGCTATATAGTTTCAATGCCAGTGCTAAATGCCACTGTTTTTGTAAAAGCAATACAGAAAATAATTTTAGTATGCAACCAAAAATGTAACACCGTATTAAAAATAAAAGTTATATTTTTTCACTTGATTACAAAGTACTGAATAATAAAGGCAATCAAAATGGAAAAGAAAGCGAAAAGCACAAGGATGACAGCTGCACACTGCTCATCACTAAGTGCCCGCCGGGTCCTTGTATTCTCCACAGTGTCTCTGTTGGTGCTAGCTGGTGGCTCAGTCCTCTGAGAGATGAAAAGCACTGTGGTGCTGTAAGGACCTACTAGGTCCTGAGGCCCCACAGGATCTTGGCACTGGCGAATGGCACACACACGGAAACGATATTCACAGTTCAGCTGAATGCTGGAATATCGGAAGGAAGACTCGGGGCCTTTGTAAATCTATAATAGAAAAAAAAATTGTGAAAACCAGTGAGAAAGCGCATTGAAACTGGCTAGCTCTAGAATTACTTTGGACACGAAAGCTATTAAGTGCTACACTTCTTTTATCTTTTAAGATTACCGTGCCTTTAGAGCACTCAGGTCAGGATATAAGGTATAAGTGTAAGATCAGGAGGAATGAAAAGGATGTGAGCTAGACCCTAATACACACAAATTGGTAAGGGACTAAAGATGTATTCCTAAGGGCCAGAGAGATAATACAGTGGGTAGAAAATTTGTCTAGCATGTGGCCAACTCAAGTTTGATCCCTGTTATCTCACATGGTCCCCTGAGCACCTTCAGTACTCATTCCTGAGTGCTGAACACTATACAGTGTGGATATCCCCATTGCCAAAAGATATTTCCTAAAGTAGCAAAATTAGTCCATAATTTATTTGTTTGTTTTGGGGCCACCCCAGTGGCACTCAGGGGTTACTCAGAAATCGCTCCTGACAGGCTCGGGGGACAATAGGGATGCTGGATCAACCTCAGGTCAACCGCATGCAAGGCAAATACCTACCCACTTGCTATTGCTCTGGCCTACTCCATAAATTTGTTTTCTTAAATATAATTTTATGAAATCAATACAGGTAAGAACAGTATTTCATCATCTTTACTAAATTTTAGTCCAAGCAGTTTTAGTACAACTTGAAATATATCAGTTGGAAAAAATAATGGATGACGGGAACTTGCTATAGAGTGCTAATAGCAACTCATTTTACAAACTTTATAGAGATAAGTGAGAACCACTGAGTAGAATTTTAAAACCTGCCTACTCTGTTCATGTCATAGAGGAAAATAATAAAAATGGAGTTCAAAAGCTTTTTTTGTTTTGTTTTGGGACCACACCCGGTAGTGTTCAGGGGTTACTCCTGGGTATCTGCTCAGAAATAGCTCCTGGCAGGCACAGGGGACCATATGGGACACCGGGATTCGAACCAACCACCTTAGGTCCTGGATCGGCTGCTTGCAAGGCAAACTCTGCTGTGCTATCTCTCCGGCCCCTCCAAAAGCTTTTTTTAGGTGCTAATAATTAATAAATCAGAAGGCTGTATTAGAAAGCCCAGTATAATTGCATACATACAAGTCAATGTAGAAAAAAAATCATCTCATGAATATAATGGCTATCTTTGTAATTAAAAATTTCTTCCCATTTGTCTGAAATGTACATGTAAATTCAATTAGAAAAAAATTCTCAACAAATGAATGAGGTACAATGTATATTATTTTATTTATTTTATTTTTTTGGTTTTTGGGCCACTCACGGCAGTGCTCAAGGGTTATTCCTGGCTATCTGCTCAGAAATTGCTCCTGGCAGGCACGGGGGACCATATGGGACACTGGGATTCGAACCAACCACCTTTGGTCCTGGATCGACTGCTTGCAAGGCAAACGCAGCTGTGCTATCTCTCCGGGCCCAATGTGTATTATTTTGCAATAGTTGGGAAGCCATACTCAGAAGTGTGAGATGGTCCTAGAAATCATGCCTGGTGATACTACTTGCACTCTCTCTCCCTGGCCCCAACAATATGTTAGTTTTAAATGGAATGTACAGAAATGACTTTAAAAGTGATTTGGAACATGCACCACTTAATGACCAAAGAATATTATAGGGTATAAGCATATACTCTAAATGGTACAGCCACTCCCATATGCCTAGATTATAACGTATAAACTATTTGAAGCAATGCACATCTTTGAATCACTACTAAGCCACACATACCTAAAATGTGATCTCTGAATACATTATTGAAAATAAATATTTATGATTCTAAGTATGATATATGTGAATTATGTAAGCATATATATATTTATAAATATGTAAAGGAAATGTTTAACAATATTATAATTAATCATAGAGCTCTCTCTCTCTCTCTCTCTTTTTTTTTTTTGGTTTTCGGGTCACACCGGTAATGCTCAGGAGTTACTCCTAGCTTCACTCTCAGAAATCGCTCATGGAAGGTTTGGGGGACCATATGGGATGCCGAAATTTGAACCAATGATCTTCTGCATGAAAGGCAAACGCCTTACCTCCATGCTATCTCTCCAGCCCCCATAAAACTCTTTTTTTATCTCTATTCTTTTGTACTATTGTTGAGGAATTGAGAGCAGCTCTTTAATGTGTTTAAGAACATGATTTATACTTAATTATATTTATAAAATTAAAGTTATAATTAATTAAATTTATACTTAATTATACTTAAGTGAACTGAAAAAGTATGCATTTTAGTAGAAACAACTAAATTTTTAATCAGGCATTTTTCACTTTAAGTATAATATTCAATAAAATTAATCACAAGACATAGTTATAAAACATACTTTGTGTTAATCTTGCTAAACCTGTAGGCTACCGAAATTCTTCTAAGGAAGGTCTTTAAGAAAGGGTAGGCTAAACTTGACAGGTTAACAGGACAACATATGTTTTCAAAACATATGATGGACTTAAACCCCCATTATAAATTGAGGAAAACATAAGCTATAATGAATTCTGACAGAAGATGCCTTAGATATGGATGAGAGAGATTCTGGGAAGAAGTGATCTGCTTTAAAAGCAACTCTACTGTCCCCTAATTATTTCCCTTTTATCTTGTATAACTTGAGATAACATTTTGGTTAGGAAGCACCTACTCTGGAAAACACATTTATTTGAAGCTAGCAGACATAAAGACTTGGTATGATAGAGCTGGAGTGATAGCACAGCAGTAGGGCGTTGCCTTGCATGCAGCCAATCCAGGATGGATGGTAGTTTGGATCCCTGAGTCCCATAAGGTCCCCCAAGCCAGGAGCAATTTCTGAGTGCATAGTCAGGAGTAACCCCTGAGCATCACTGGGTGTGGCCCAAAGAGAAAGGAAAAAAAAAAAGAACTTGGTATGTATTTTCCCCATGCAAAAAATCTTTATCCAGAGTCACCAAGATTAGTTATACTGTGTATTAGGAGCTATGATTTATATTCAAAGAAGGAAGTGAGAATCTAATTTTAAAGAATTAAGTCAAGTTTGACATTAATACACAGTAAATTATAAAGTTTTATAAACTTTTAAACTTTTATTGGTTTTGTTTTGAGTCACAGTCAGTAAGGGTTATTCCTGAACACCCTGGCTATGCTTTGGGAACCTTATGTGGCACTGGAGATTCAAACTCTGATTGGCCACATGATGTAAGGCAAGCCCCTTATTTTCTGTACTATCTCTCTGGCCTCTAAACTTTGAAACTTACAATTCTTTTTTTTTTGATGTAGTATCTAGTGGTGCTCAGGAGATCTTAAGTGGTGCAAGGGTTGAACCTTGTCTAGTTGTGTATAGGACAAGCACTGTCTTAACACTTATACTATTATTTCTCAGGCCCAGAAGCTTTTTAACATAGGAGGGTGTTTTCAGAAAATTAGTATTAAGTGTTTTAAAAATAAAAAGTCAAAAAATGATGGCAGGTCTTTTAAATTAGAATTTGTATTGCTATTTTATATAGTGATATAGTTTAAAAAAATTCATAATGCTCAAAAGTGAGACACTATTTCCTTTTAACATTAATACAATTATATTTTCTTTAATATTTTTGTTTCCTCCCTGGAAGGAACCTATTTCTAAATTATATTCAAATCTAATTATCATGTCAATTTGCAGATTACTTAATAAAGTTAAACAACCGCATGCCAAATTTAAGCTGAGGGTTTTTGTAATTTAAATTATTATCCTTCCATAATTTAATAGATCTTGAAGAAAGAAATTTATATTGAAAAATAGCCTATTATTAGTTAATAGCACCTATTAACAGCACCAGGGTGAAATATATTTTATAGTGAAAAAAGAAATACAAAATAATGAGAACTCAAGGAAAATTAAAAGAAAAGTTTACAAAATTGGAGTTGCAGGGGCTAGTGATAGCATAGCTGGTAGGGCATTTACCTTGCAAGCAGCTGACCTAGGTTTGACTCCTGGCATAATATGATTCTTTGAACCTGTCAGGAGCAATTTCTGAGTACAGAGCCAGGAGTACCCCTGAAGACTGCTAGGTGTGGCCCCAAACAAAATACTGGAGTTGCAGAAAAATATATTCATCTGACTGCTATTCATTTTTACTAGGAAGCAATGTTTGAATTCCTTGTCATGAAGATATGTTTCTATAACTGACATAACTGCATTATAAAATGACTTTATCCCAAAAGCCTCCTTTCTAATCTCTGCAACTGTCCATGTCCTACTATAGTAAGAATGACCCTGTATCCAATCATGACTATTGTGATCCAAATTTTCCACTGGTTTGTCATTTTATGTGGAGTAAAAGTAGCCCCTGTATATGAGCTAGTATGCTGTATGATCTTCATGCCACTCAAATGTTAAGGGTGAACTACCTGACTTTATCTCTTAATGACCTGACTATTCTTTACCCTGTTTACTTTGGCCCATACTTGTTCTCTTCCTTGTTTGTTAAATTTAACCAACTTGTTCTGGCTTTAGTCTTTGTAACTATTTCTTTTTCATGGTATATTCTCCCATTTTCATTTTACTGACGTCTCTAATCAAAGGTTACTTCCATGTACTAAACAGCACTGTCTTTTCTTTCTTCTTCTTCTTCTTTTTTTTTTTGCTTTTTTTGGTTTTGGGGTCATACCCGGCAATGCTTAGGGGTTTACTCCTGGCTCTATGCTCAGAAATAGCTCCTGGTAGGCTCGGGGGAACATATGGGATGCTGGGATCTGAACCACCTTCCTTCTGTATGCAAGGCAAACACCTTACCTCCATGCTATCTCTCTGGCCCCCCGCACTATCTTTTTCTTTTTTTGGTTTTGGGCTGGTGATGCTCAGAGGTTACTCCTAGCTCTGCACTCAGAAATTGCTCCTGGCTTGAAGGATCATATAGGAGGCTGGGGGATCAAACCGTGGTCCATCCTAGGTCAGCCATATGCAAGGCAAGTGCCGTACCGCTGTGCCACTGCTCTGGACCTAGCGCTGCCTTTTCAATAAGTATTTCACATTCTTTTACTAACATTTTATTTTTCTGGACCCCATCTGGCAGTATTCAGGGTTTATTCCTGCCTCCATGTTCAAGAATCACTTCTGACAGACTTGGGGGACTATACAGGGTTCCGAGGACCTACCTGCTATAAAGAAGCTCTGGCTTCTTTTTTTTTTTTTTGGTTTTTGGGTCACACCCGGCAGTGCTCAGGGGTTACTCCTGGTTCCATGCTCAGAAATTGTTCCTGGCAGGCCCGGGGGACCATATGGGGGACCGGGATTCGAACCGATGACCTTTTGCATGAAAAGCAAAACGCCTTACCTCCAAGCTATCTCCCGGCCCCAGCTCTGGCTTCTTTAAATAATTTTTTATCCACTATATTTACTACAGCCTGACATAGTAAAAATAGATGTGTTTTCTTGCTTTTACTAGCTTTTTTTCTCCTAGCAATAAATTCCACAGTCAAGGACTTTTTATTCATTCTGATTCTTTTTTTTTCCTGAGTGCCTGGCAGAGTTCAATAAATCCTTGACAAATGAGTGAGCAATCTGATTAAACTTTAGTACATGCCTCAAAGACCCCAGATTTTTATTATTTTTTGATCAGGTCTTTGGGCCACACCTGGTTGTGGATAGGCTTACTCTTAGATTTATGTGCAGGCACCACTTCTGGTAATATATGGGGGGAAACATGTGCAGTGCTAAGACTAGGCAAATGCCTGTACTATGTCTCTGGCCATATCTTGACATATTAGATACTTATTAATTTTTAAATATACCTAAGCACTGAACAACTATTTAAATGATAAGGGTAAAGATAGTTAAGTATTTCATTGGAAATACATAAAAGTGAGAACAATAAGAATTATATCATTAGAGTTATATTTTATCACAAACCTGTTTAAATTCCGATTCTTTTCCCATAAGAACTTGCAGACTATAAATAACTGGATCACCTTTCATTGGTTGCAAACACTCCCATGTAATTTCACAAATATGATCATTTACTTTGTCGATTTTGGGGGCTGTAAAAGAAAAAAAAAAGATTCTATTCGATTTTTTTTAACTTAGCACATCATACATATAAACAAATATAACACATCTTGAAATCCAATTAAAAATCTGAAATAAATATCAGTAAACTTTTGAAATAATCAATTTCTCATTCTTATCAGATACTACACTGTCCAGATTGACAAACCAACAATCAATCTTGGTGGACCAAGCTAAAAAAAGCTAATAGAGGATATTACAGTTTTAAAACAACTTTAATGGTACTTAGTAGGAATACATGAAATTTTGTATCTTAAGAAATCATGTAAAAGGATAACTTGAAGTACAGCCTCAATTCCTTAATCACAGAAGACTACTTTACTAGAGAATGGTGTATAAAGGAGTGAATTGGCAATGTTCTTAAAAGCTACTAAGCCAGATGGAAGGACAAAAAAATTCCTCAGTGAAATCCATCAACATTGTTAGTAAACTGGTCTTAGTCTAATAGCAATAAATCTGTTTAGTAAATTACAAATTCAATATGGTATTAGAAGTCTTTTTTGGGAACCAGAGAGATAACACAGTGATAGGGTGTTTGCCAGGTATGCGGCTGACCCAGGAGGGACCTGGTTCGATACCCGGCATCCCATATGGTCCCCCAGCCTGACAAGGGTGATTTCTGAGTGCAGAGCCAAGAATAACCCTGAACATTACTGGGTGTAGCCCAACAACCAATCAATCAATAAATAAAGTTTTTTTTTTTTTAAAAAAAAGAAGTCTTTTTTTTTTTAATATATACCAGTACCATTCTTTTAAAGATAGAAATTTTTTAAAAAATTAAAAAAATTAGTTTGTTTTTAAAACAATAACCTTCTTTTGAGTAGCACCTTCAGTGACTCAATCTTTTATTGGTGAAAAATTTTGAAAAAATGAAACCAAGAATTTGTTTCACTTCATATAATTCAGTTTTCTCATTCAGTCCAAATTAAAGAAATGATCATGACTCAAAATAATTAGCTTGTAGGTTTTTTTTTTTAAAGTAACAATAGCAGAAATAGCATAGAAAACTATGTTATCTATTTAACTTAATATTTTATGGGGGGCCATATCTGGTGGCACCCTGGGATTTTTCTCCTGGCCCTGTGCTCAGAAATCACTCCTGGCAGGCTTGGGGGAACGTATGGGATCCTGGGGCTTGAATCAGGGTCAGTTGCGTGCAAGGCAAATGGCCTACCCACTGTGCCATTGTTCTGGCCCCTCAACTTAGTATTTTATGTTAATTGTCAGCGACAAAAATTAACACTTGACCAAGCACTGATATGCCAGATAAAAAAATTTGGGGGAAAATTTCCATGTAATGCCAAATTGGCCTAGGGCCCACCAGTGATAGCCAACCAGGCCAGTAGTTGGTTCTGCAGGGTCTGGGATACTGGGCTACTTCTTCCATGCTTAGCACCTCCAGAGTAAGTACACGGCAATGCTCAGTTGGTGCCAGGATAGAACCCATGTAGGGTGCATATAGGTATACACGGTAAGCACTCTATTTCCTGTCACTTAGACAAAACAGCTTTTATTACTGAATGAAACGTATCTATATTTTCTTGTAATTTACATGTTTCATTTTTATTAAATATTAATAACCATTCATTAATATTAATTAACAAAGTACCATCAAAATGCTTTTACCCTCATTATTAAATAAATTTAAAGGGAATAACATACCTTTCAAGGCAGCTGGGACAGATTTTGGAGTAGTGAAAATATACTCTTGGGAGAGAGGACCTTCGCCTGCTTCATTACAAGCTTGAATACAAAATTTATAAGATGTTGACTCATTAAGTCTTTGTACTTTGTATGTATGACATGG
>PVKC010037459.1:0-12975 GCA_004027635.1 Crocidura indochinensis
GAACTGTTGTAAGAACTAAAAAGAATATTGCCTGTGCATTTCCTGCCACCCAATAAGCACGCTATAGAACCTTCCTTCCTTCCATTTTTAGTTTCTTCCCTCCTTTCTAAACTCCTTTTCCAAATATCATATACACTTCAGGTATAGTCCCAAGCATCCTGACAAATATTGCCACTTTAATCTTTGAAATAAGCCATAATAAAATTAAATTATACATTCACTTTATTTTATACTCATGAGATTCAGATATCAGCTAGGCTCACCCTAAAAAATGATTGTCCTGGCCAGAAATCAAATGCAGATCTGTCCAGTACTGGGGAAAGAAATAACTTGGAAGGAGAGGAGCATATGACTGGACTGGGCTTTTACAGTTCTCTTCTTTAGTTCTCCATTGGGGGTGGATGTTGAGAAATTTATCCAAATTATGCTAATGAGCAATTGAGTGCTGGCAGTTCTCTGAGGGGAGATAGTGAACAAAAAACTCTGGTTGGGGCTGGCAGCCAGGAACTATGATCATTATCTCAGCTGATACCACGAGGCACTTTCTGCTCAAATAATTAACTCAATTGCCTCCTCTATGAGTGAAATGGGGCTAATAAAACTTAACCACCTAGACTGTGGGGGAAAAAAAAAAAGGAGTCTCTGTTCCTGGACAAAGTGCTTTCAAGATCATCTGGTATGGACTGGTATCTTTGCAAAACTGTGGTGAGTACTGGCTGGGCTCAGAGAGAACCTCAAGTAAGTCTTGCCAAAGCTTTGATGTTGGTTCAACAGAAAGGGGTGTGAATCCAAGATCCACTGCTAATGAGCTTGAGTGTTGGGTAGCACATAACCTCGAAGAATTTTGGTTCTTTCAGAAAAATAAATGAAGTTAAGAGAATGTACTATCCAACAACTGTGTTGAATAGACACTAAAATACTCAATATAGATCCCTGGACAAAGTGGCATAGTTGAGGCTCCTTCTACAGAGCAGCTTTCTTTGGGAAAAAGGAAGGAAGAGAGAGAACTGAAGTTCCTACAGACAGGGATGCCATTTGCATTTCCTCTTTTGGAAAGTGTTTCCTAAGACACACACATTTGAATAAGCAGATCATTATTCCCAATGCTGTGGTTATAAGAATTTCATTTGGTCTTTTCCTTGTACTTATAGTCCTATTTCAATAGAACTATGTGTAGTGTTTTTTTTTTTTCTTCTTTCTCACTATTATCCCCTTCCCCAGCCACAGGCAGTACCGGGCACTGTGCAAAATGCCTTTTTGAGTTATCTCACCAATAAGAGAGTTGATTCTTAGATCTCTAACAACTCGGGGGAATTGGGGCACTTTTACAGTGAGGCAATGTAGCAAAAAAGGTAAAAAACAAACAAGCAAACAAACAAACAAAACAGGATGTAGGTAGTAAGGTAATATGCAGCTCAAGAGAAAGAGTTAAGTCTCCAACATGGGTCTGTCCAATTATAGCATGTTTGGGGAGAGGTATCTAGTAGTCTTTCTTAGATCATCCTGCCAACATCCAGTTCCCTAGACTTGGCAGCTTTTACTGGTGCCAGATGCCCTAGCACTTCAACCCTTCCACATTTGTCCATTCAGAAATTAGTGGTTACCTTGCCCAATGCAGCAGTATATTTGCCATACAGAAAAATTCAAGTTGCAAACTGTAATAGCCCACCCACTCACTGAGTGTGTGATTCCTTCTTTACTTTGTCAACCCAGGACTTCCTTACACAAAGCACTGCCTGGCTTTTGTTGTGTAACTTCAATGTTCATTGGCTGGCCTCATCTCATTTTCTAATTTACCAAGATTTTCAACATGGAGTTGCTACTCTCAACTATTCTTGGATGTCTGATGTCTGAACATAGTGTCTTGCCATTGCAGGTCTTCTGTCAGGAAGGTTCTATGTAAGACCTCTTTCCTAATTTTAGATGTAAACACTATTGCAGCAAAGCCTTTTCTAGGATCTTCCTCTATCCACCACACATCTCTCTGCCTCCCAACAAAGTAAAGTAGAATCTCCTAGATCTACTCAGGGACATCTGGAGTATAGGAAAGAGGTCAGATCTAAGCAGCACTCTCCACACTGCCATGTATTTTTTTTCTATTAGACTTAAAGTTCCTGGGAGAGTTGATGAAAGCAGTTGACTGACTTAACAGTTAAGCTCTGCCCAACCACTAAAACTCAGTGTTCCATTTTCGATGAAAATGTCCTAGTTCCGCTGCTTTGCTTCTCAGGGCAACCTTTCAGAGGTAAGGGATTATTACTGCTCCTGTCTTGAAGTTAAGATCATTGAGATATATGAGCTTTCTAAGGTCATTCAACATATAAAAGAAAGATATGGGTCTAGAATTTCTTTCTTCAGTTTAGAGTCAATGTGGTCAGTCAGACTCACATCTGGATGTGAGTCTCATTCTCCCACTCTCTCTCCAGAGCCCTGACAATATGTGTTCCAGCTACCCTTTCTTTCCTCCTATGAAATTGTGATGATGCAATCTACCCACTGGCCTTATCCCTCTCTCTTCTTCCCCAAATCCCAAGAAAAGGTGACCTAAAGGATTGTTATTCAAACATCCAGAAACCTGCAGTTACAGTATCACCTGGAACTTATTAGAAAGGAAGACCCTTTGACCTAAGGAATCAGAAACTGCATTTTATAATGTGTACATGCACATAGCAGCTTGAGACACAAGAAAAGAGGGATGTGAGTGGAATTGGTAAACTGTCAAGTCAGTTGCCCAGTGTTTACACCAATATGATTGAGAGGAGCCATCCTTGACTCTACACTCTTTTCACTCATGCAGTGTTGGTTAGCCACTTGATCATTTTAAGAGGCAAACAAGAACATGATGCAAGAGAGGCATTTCCCTGATTAACTTCTTTCTTGGGAAACATACTTCCATGTTTAATAATGTTAAATTAATTAAGCAAAAAGGCCATTAGACTGAGGTGGTTTTAATGCTTTGGCAGCCTATGTAACCAAACCAAATCCTAAGCCTGAAAGTGCCCCAAGGCAATGAAGAAACTGAAATCTAAAGACAACCAAGCACAAACAGCCAACTTAAGCTATCATGGATCAAACCCTTTTTATGTCTTCCTTTAGTCTCTTTATAGACGTCTTGATCCTAGTTCCTGTTGATAGAGCCTCCAAATAATTACTGGCTTGACATTGCCCAATTGCAATTGTATTGATGTTTACTCAAATGTATTCTTAAGCATCTATATCTCAGTTTAATCTTTTAGCAACAATATCTTGCGTATTGTGGCACATTGCTCCATTGATGAACCAATAGTATACTAATGTTAGTCAAATACATAGTTTGCATAAGGATTGACTACTTGTACATTCTGTACATTTTCATGAAAGCATTTAAATATTAGTCATTTCAGCCTCATATAGAAGCAGGCCACTGTCTAATAAGGCTCTGGGCTTTCCCAGTTTTCCTCCTCCAAGTCTCTGGTTAGCACTGATCTTTAGAAGTCAAATACCTATTGATATCTATATTATCAAATACCTTTTCAACTTGCTAGGAAATTGGTTGTTTGTTTTTGTTTTTGTGGTTTTTGGGTCACACCCGGCAGTGCTCAGGGGTTACTCCTGGCTCCATGCTCAGAAATTGCTCCTGGCAGGCACGGGGGACCATATTGGGCACCAGGATTTGAACCGATGACCTTTTGCATGAAAGGCAAATGCCTTACCTCCATGCTATCTCCCGGGCCCCGGAAATTGGTTTCAAAAGTTTTCAGGACGAGAATAATTTCCCAATAAATAATACTGATACAGAGGTTAGATGATTTGTTCAGATTTGTAAGAACTGGGAATTCAACCTAAAGCTATACCAGTCTCTGCTTTTTTCCTTTCAGTATGACCTACAAGACAGAGAATTGTACTTTAATGCAAGAGAATCCAAAAGTCTTGGTAACTTTTCCCCTACGTGTGTGTGTGTGTGTGTGTGTGTGTGTGTGTGTGTGTGTGTGTGCGTGCGCACATGTTGTGTTATCAGGGCAGACAGGGAGCTGGGAATTACTGGTTCAATTGAGTTTCTGAAGTATTCACAAAAAGCACTTCAGTGGGACCTGTAGGTTAAGTTCCAGACTGAATATCCCCAGTCTGTCTGCCTCTTCCTGGTGAAATTAGCTGCCTCTGCATCTCATTTTAGTCAATAATGATTTAAATTGGGAACTTAGAAATGCTAACAACTTTGACAGGTATTTCTGGTTACCCCTTCATCAACTGCTAATGTGGATGAATGAATTGAATCCTTGGAGAGGTAACTAATAGCTCCAGCTGACTAGAGTAAGAGGCTAACTAGGACAGTGCCTCTGGATTTAGGAATAGGGAGATTATGAGGTGAGAAAGCAAATATGAAGGGAAGTCATTTAGAGGAATGTGTCTAAGAGGGATTCTAAGGAATTCAAGGCAACTTCAAGGTGGCAAGGGAGAAGAAAAAAATTCATTGTTAAATGAATTAATCATCTCAAAATGTAAAAACTGTGAGCTGTTTTATGCTTCCTCTACGTTTGGTAATTTAAAGTCCCTCCCAGAGACCATTTTAAGGAAAGATTTGCTATAGCTACTTCAAGATTCAAGATTATAATGACCCGCATTTGCAAGTCTGTAGCTCTGTTTACCTAATTATAAAGCTTGTTTAGTTTTCCCAAAGTTGAATTGAGATATCATTGACATATAATAATCATATATAGTTCGGTGTGCAAAATGAGTTTTTATATATGTATATGTATATGTATATGTATATGTATGAAACTATCAGTTCTGTTATATTTATTACCTCTACATAATACATAGTTAATATTTATTTATGTGAGATTTATTCTAAGATCTAATCCCTTAGTATATTTAAAAAATATGTTATATTTTGTTTCTGATTGTCTCAATGGAGTAAGTTAGATCTCTAGAACTGACTAAACTGAAATTTTGTGTTCTTTGATGGATACCACCTCACCTCATTTTTTCCTACTCTTATTTCCTGGTACCACCATTTTATTTGCTTTTTTAGATTCTACATATAAGATCAGGTATATTACTCTATCTTATTTCACTCAATATAAGATTCTCTAGATCCATCAATATTATCACAATGTTTTCTTCTAAGTTAACACTGAACAACATTCCATTGCTTATATTTCTGTGTATATATATATAATTCTACTTTTCTAGCATGATACTTTGTGTTTTTATTATAGAAATTTATTTATTTAAGCACTGTGATTACAGAAATGTTCATAGTTGGGTTTCAGTCATAGAATGTATACCACCCTTCACTAGTGCAACTTTCCGGCTATCAGTGTTCCCTATTTTCCTCCCAACCCCACAGCCCCTGCCTGTCTCTTGGGCAGGCATTTTGTTTTTCTCTCTTTTACTCTCTCTCTCCTTCCCTCCCCCCCCCTCACACACACATATTACATTTTCTTTATCCAGTGGAAGACATTATGTGTTTTTCTCTCTTGGTGAATACAAATGCACATGGGCATGCAGAAAGCTTTTTTGGTCCTTATTTTCAATATATTTGTACTTAGAAAAGGATTGCTGTACTCTCTAGGAATTTTATTTTTAATTTCTTTCAGAAACACTATATATTGGCTGTGTCAATTCATATTTCCAACAAGAAAGTCCCAGGGCTCTGCTTTTTTTTAATATCCCAACACTTGCTCTCCTTTGTCTTTGTGACAATAGTAGTCCTACCAGATGAGAGGGACTATCTCACTGAAGTTCTAGTGTGCATTTCCTTGCCTCTTTTCTTGTATCTGTTGGTATTTGAATTTCTACTTGCAGGAAATATCTGTTTAGGTCTTTTGTGTATTTACATTTCAGGATATCTGTATTTGTGGCATTGAGTATAGAAGTAGTTTGATCGAGTGCTTGGGGTTTGTTCCCTGTGGTACTCAGGGGATTCCCACATGCAACACAGGCACTTTAACCCTTGCCCCATCTTCCTGCCCCTACTTTGGATATATTAATTTATTATCAGAATTATAATTTACAAATGTCTTCCACATTTTTGGAGCTTTCTTCCTTCCTTCCTTCCTTCCTTCCTTCCTTCCTTCCTTCCTTCCTTCCTTCCTTCCTTTCTTTCTTCTTTCTCCTTTCTTTCCCATTTCTGTGCAGAAAAAATTTTGGTTCCTTATTATATACATATATATATTATATTTATGTTAATGACTATTCTGATGTTATATTCAAATGTTATTGCCACTAAATGTCAATAAGTGACATCTTGTGTTTCTTCTAGGAATTTTATGCATTAGAGTTTTGCATTTAAGTCTTCAATACAATTTGAGTTTATTTTTTAATATAGTATGAAATTGGGGTTCAATTTAAGTTATTTTGCATATGAATATCCATTCTTTCCAACACCATTTCTTTAAAAGGCTATTCTTTCTTCATTGTTTTTGGCATCCTTATTGAAGATATATTGGCAACCAGTGCATTAATTTCTGGTTTCTATCTTTTGTGGCCTCAGTATAGAATTATTTTTAATACCCCTACTATACTTCATTACTTTGGCTTTGTATGACAATTTAAAGCTAAAAGTATCATGTATGTAGCTTCATTCTTTTTTTCTAAGATCGGTTTCTAAGATCATATAAATTTGGGGTTATTTTTTAATATCTGTGAAAATGCCATTATAATTTTGATAGACAATGCATTGCATCAATTGATTATTTTCTGTTACGTGACCATTTAAAAATATTGACTTCCAAGTCTATGAACAAAGATATCTGTAATTATTTGTATCTTATGAAATTTTTTCCACAGTATTCCACAATCTTCAGATAAAAATCTTTATCTCTTTAGCTAAATTAATTCCAAAGCACTTAATGTGAACTCTTTTGTTGCTAATATAAATGGAATTATTTTATTAATTTTCATTTCAGCTATTTTGTTGTGGATGTATAGGAGTGCCACAGAGTTTTGTTTATTGATTTTGCAGCTTCAATAAATTTATTCATCTGCCATTACACATTTCGTAGATTCTTTAGTTTTGCTTTACATAAATGTTATGTCATCTGTAAATAGTTACTTTTCCTTCTTCTCTTTGCATTAGGTGTCATTTATTTCCCTTTTTTGCATGATATGCTTGGATTTTCTTGAATTACCAGGTTAACAATGGGCAGCCTTACCCAGCATCTTAGAGCAAAACCTTTCAGTGTCTTCTCTCTCCATTGATTATATTAACCATGGACTTTCATTTATGACATATTGTTTAAGGAAAGAGACTGGTATTATTAAAATTGGGAAGCTAAAAATTAGAGCACAAGAAGCTGAAACTTTGATTATGAAAGGGGCTTATGGTATCTAGTTAAATAATACGATCAGAGTGATAGCACAGAGATAGAGCATTTGTCTTTCACTCGGCTGATCCAGTACAAACCTCGGTTCAGTCCCTGGTATCCCATATGTTTCTCCAAGCCAGGAGTGATTTCTGAGCACATAGCCAGAAATAATCCCTGAGTGTCACTGGAGTGGCCCAAAACCAAAAAAAAAAAAGTATTTCTGAACTTAAATGTAGGGACCTCCTAGTCATCTGAGAGCCAGATGCAGATGGGACACAGATTTACAGGTTTCATGTAAAGTGCCAGTGTTATGAATGTTGTACAAACTAACTCTGACTAAGCTGTTGTTTTTAACTGGAACTGCCAGGGTGAAAGTAAATTGCTCCGTGATACATATAGAACAGGAAAAAGAAAAAAACAGGGTGAGCTTCTCTACACAGCTTTGACACCTCCTTATTTTATGGCAGAATTTAATAGATAATTAGCTAGATAATCACACTGGTTTTCAAAACCCTACTCCCAGCATCTACATAGGCATGTCTATAGAAGAACAAATGGGAGCAAAATCAGCATCCAAAGGCTAGGACTACTGCAAATCATCTAGCTAGCAGGATTCCCTGATGGTATTCTCTTATTTGTGCATTAATCCATAATGAAAGTAGAGTTAAAGACTTAGCTCCGTAGTCTTTTCTATATTTGTTCTACATACAGTAGATTCTTCTTCCTTTTATGATTACTGAAACTCTCGACTGATGGACTGATTTCCAACTTCTCGAATCTTGCCTCATACCATTACTTAACGATTTCTCCTTTCATGACCATGTCCTAGCTACAGTGGTTCTTGGAGTTCCTTGAACTCTCTAGGTCTGGGCTGATTTAGAACATTTCAATTTGATTCTCCCTAGACATAAAATGTTTCTTCCAATTCTTAAAAAGAAATTACTTCCAATTCCTTTTCATCCTTCAATATATAAGCTGATCATACCCTCTTTGTTCTATGACATCTAAATTTAAGTAAACACCCACATGATTCTTATTTTATTCTTCTTGGCCTTATTAAGAATTTATGCCACTAATAATTACTATTCTTATGGCATACTGTATACAATTTAAGGTACTCCACATAATTTTCAATTATTTATTTCATATCTTTTTCACTTTGAACTCCATGAGGATAGAAATTCTGTCAGGTTTGTTAATCATGTCTCTTAGAACCCCTGGTTCTAGTCCTCCTTTGTTGAATATTTGTTGAAGGAACATGCTGATTTCTATATATAGTATCCACTATATGACTTTGGGAAATATTTCAATTTCTTTTTTTTTTTGTTTTGTTTTTGTTTTTGTTTTTGGGTCACACCCGGCAGTGCTCAGGGGTTATTCCTGGCTCCATGCTCAGAAATTGCTCCTGGCAGGCACGGGGGACCATATGGGGCACTGGGATTCGAACCGATGACCTTTTGCATGAAAGGCAAACGCCTTACCTCCATGCTATCTCCCGGGCCCCTAATATTTCAATTTCTTGAGGACAGGGATCACATCTTTTTTGCTCGTCATAATGATGAGCTAGGCATGAGTACCCAGTAAGTTTATCTTTATTTATAGAAACTAGTCATCTCCAAGGTTATTTATTGACTATTTTGAGTCTTTGATTACAGTTTTTGAGCCTTTGATATGGACCTGGTGATGGGTATCTTGGAGGCCAAAAGTTTGACTTAGTATGCATAACTGAGTATGTAAGTCATACTTATAAATAAACCTGGGACAGATTTTCTGGGTTAGAAACACCTTAATTACCTATATGCTCTTTGGGATGCTTCAGTTCTAAATGAGGATAATAATGCCTTGCTCATAAAATAATAGTGTGAGTTTATGTGTTTTAATAAAATACTACAGTGAACACAAACAAGTGGAAGAACTCCAAAATAAGACAACTGTATAACATTTTGCTTGAAACTATATGAATGTGATCAATATTAGCACCTACCTCTCTAATAAATTTTACTTGAAACATGATGCTACCTATATATTCTGTCACTTCTTCAAAATAGAATTTATTTGATCATATCTAGTGATTTTGTATCTTATTTTCTATCAACATCATTCAGATTTCAGGCTCACTCCTTCTTTTTGTTCACCTTTGCCTCAGGTATAACACTGATTTTTTTTGCAAGGGGATGGTTAAATATTTATTTTTCAGTTGACTTGTACATTTCTCAAAGTACAAATTTTAATCCTTTGTTATTTATTGAATTGCTAATGGAACCTTGGGGAATAAATTGAGATCAATAGTTCTTTCCTTATTCAATTTCTGTATAAGCTGAAAGCCACATACCTCTTGGTATCACTATAAGTATTTGTGATAGGATTCAGTTGCAGATAATGTTATTATGTTGCCTTGTTCCTCTGTCCCAACAGTTTTTTCAGTTTTTGTTGACTAATAGTAGACTGTTATTTGCAATGCCATTCTTTCCCTCCTTTACACTTGAGAACTCTACTTCTTCCATGTTTTGATCATGTAACTGTTTGACTGTGTAGAAATTAAATTTCTCAATCTCCTCACAGAACTATTTGATTCTATGGGTAGATGATATCAATGAGAAATGTGCAAAATTATACTCAATGTTTTAAGTTATCCTTTAAAGGACAACCCCTTAATTTCCCGTTTTCCAATTCTGATATGCTGGAATGTGGTCCATAGTGGTGGTGAGAAATTATGACTATGGAATGAGGGCACCTTCTTGTAGTGCTCAGAAGAAGCAGGTTGATCCCTGATATGATCTTGATGAACAGAATTACTAATGTATTAGTAATGTCCTCCTAGTTCAGAATTTTATACCAGAGTAGAAACATTTCGCTTGTTTCAATGACCTTATTTGTCTTGGAAAGTCACTAAAATGCCATTTGAAGTAAAAACAAACCTAATGGTTGCAAAGTTTATGGGAGATATGAAAAAAAACAACAACATATATCAGCTCATAGAAATTACAAGCCACCCAGAAAATATGCAGATTTGTTTCTTTGTACCTTCTGTGAAAAGGTAGTTCTGATTTCAGACCACTTCGACACTGCTATAACAGGGAAGAGCTTTGTTTTGTTGGCAATAGGATGTATTTACAGAACTCAAATCTAGGATAGTGCCTCCCAGTGCTCACAAAGCAAGTGATCTAGATTTGGACTCTTCATCAATTGTCTATATGGGAGTTTTCAGGAAAATCAAGTATTGTTATGATTAACATCACCAGCAAAACACCAATTGGTGGTAGACACTTGTCCTCTCACCTCTGTCTTCCAGAATTTATGCTTATGTGCATGATTACCTAAATCTCCATTGCATTCAGATATTAGCTGCAAGGGAGTCCAGACACATGCCTGTATCTTTCCCAAATCTGCAATGTGGAGTAACCACCAGAAGAATGAGATGGTTTCATCTAGCAAAAAGAATCTAAGTTATTCAACAGATGTTCTGCTGAGTAATTGTATGTGTCAGGCACTACAGAAAATGTTGTGTTCTCTCTTCACCTCCAAGACTAATCCAGTATAATTCACAACACTGAGTAAATCAGTACCAGGGTAAGGCAGAACAGAGATGCTCATAAGGCCTTTTGTGAGTTTGCTGCTCAAAGACAGTTTGAATTAGTGGGGCCTGCAATTTAAGACTCCAACTTTAGAGATCTGTTATACTCAAATGAAGTCTTGAGAAAGTTTATCTATAAGCCTGAATAGGGAGCCATGCTTAGTAACACCTGCCCACTCCAAAATCAATTTTTTAGGCAGGAAAGATTGTTTTATTTCATTCAGACTTTGGTATAAAATACATGGACTAGGTTTCTTTTTAATAATAGGACTTATTCTGGGGCCAGAGTGGTAGCGCAGGGTGTCTTGTGCATGCTAGCCTAGGATGGATCATGGTTCGATTCCCCATCATCCCATATGATCCCCCAAGCCAGGGACAATTTCTGAGCACATAACCAGGAGTAATCCCTGAGTGTCACCAAGTGTGCCCCCCCCAAAACAAAACAAAACAAAACAAAACAAAATTAGGACTTATTCTAACAGTTCCAGAGAGTGTAAATCTAAGGTAAGAGCTGGAGAGCTGATTCCACAGGTTTTCTACTTAGTAGCCCTGGTACAATCTTCAGTACAGCATGGTACGCAGAGACCCATCTGGAGTAAGCCATCAGTACTGTGGTGAGTAGCCACCAAACACTGGAATGACCTCGAAGTAGAACAAAAACTAAAATCAAACCTAAAAATAAAATGATAGGTGAACTTGTATTTAGATGAAGATTTTCCTCTGGGTCTCAGGCCTCTTTTGAAGGCTTTACATGGGAAAAGGTGAGGAAGGACCACAGGGGTCTCTTTTTGAAAAACTAGTCCCATTTCAGAGGGTTTTTCACTGACAATCTCATTAGTTCCTAAGCTCTTTATGCCATTACCATTTCAATTTAGCAATCTGGGACCAGGTTCAAAACACAGAAGGAAATGACTTCATATTCATTTCTTTACAAAACCGGCACTTAAGCAGAAGGTATGACATTAATTTGAAATACTATCATTTGATTGGATGTGTGAAACATTTGAGAGAAGGGGATGACACAGTTTATACAACTAGAAAGAGGGGGCAGAAGGGGATGACACAGTTTATATAACTAAAAAGGGGAGGCAGAATTGAAGCTTTCTCCTCAATTTGCCTGTCAGTTGTTTGTCTACCATTCTCCTATATACTGATTTTTGGTTCTTCTTCCTGGCACTATGACTAATTTCTGGACAGCACTGCTATGCTTAGGACCTTGCTTTTCTTATATATGGGGGCTCATTCTATACCTTTAGTGCTGCTATTTCCCGTAGGTTTAGATATGATAACCTAAAATTCATATTCACTGCATAGAGGCCTCTTGAAGAGCTAGGCCCTCTATAAATTGAAGCTAGGCAGGGTTTTCCATGCATGGCTATCTTTAAATCAACTGGAGAGGCCAACACCACAGACCCAATCTTTCTGTGCCTCCTTCCCTATGCAGATAAGCATAAATGCTGGGCTGATCTCATTTGCATAAGTATGTATAAAGCACTGAATTAAAATTCCAATCAGTAAGGCTAGTTAAAACTTGTACAAGTGCTCTATCTTCAATCAGATGCTTCCCAGCCAGTGTTCAAATCATTCCAGCACCAGAACAAATGGAAACTAACCACTTAGGAATTTCTGAGCATTTCCCCTGCCTCTAATTTTCCTGAGATGCCCTGCAACAGGCCCCTAAGATTTTCCCCAGACATGCTCCTGAATTCTCCTTGTTCTTTTTTTTTTTATCAAACACTGTTACAATATGATTTTGGACCCTACACAGGACTGCTGGCCTGATACTCAATACTGCTGGCCCGAGACTCAATTGAAATACGTTGAGAAAACTAATGGTCATCTTTTTTCTGGTTTTGTAAATAAATCACTTATAAATAAGATACAGAAAACTAAACTGAGGTTCTAAAAAGACCAGAAGTTGAGAAGGCAACCTAAAGGCATGAAAAAAGGCCTGATCCTGGAGATGTGTGTGTGTGTGTGTGTGTGTGTGTGTGTGTGTGTGTGCCTGTGTGTGTGTGCCTGTGTGTGTGTGTGTGTGTGTGTGTTTAGAAACAAGTGTTAACAAGTTGTGGTGCTGACAAGCACTACAAATTTATGATCAATGATTTTCCT